>CAEGAF010011541.1:0-32760 GCA_903067075.1 Micropoecilia bifurca
ATATTTACATACTTAAATGTTTTTTCACTGTAATGTTAAATAGTGCAATTCATCTCATTTAAATATATTGTTGTAGAAAACTTGTTGCTGACTGATCAGTACATTCTGCCAATAAACTCCCCAGTTTTACTCTTTTTCATTTTATTGGACTTTTGTCTTTCACTTAGATGTTAAAGTCAGAACAAGCAACTCAAAAATATTTACATATCCTAAAGTTCTTCAAGTTAACAACTTGCATAAAAAGAAGAAAAACATGAGGCATATCTTTATCTACTGACTATCAAAAAAGGAACAAGGCAAAAAATAAATAAATGATTAAAGTTAGCATTTAATTTCAAATCTTTATTTAATGCTCTGCTTGTGAAGAAAAGTACATACATTTTAATTAATTTTTGATTCATCAATTATCTGAAAAACAATTTGTGTCAAATAAAGAATGCTAAAAAGAATAAGCAGAGAAAGGACCTCAAGTAAATCCTGCCTCGGATCTTAATCAACCTCAGACCACATCTGGATGTAGCTGGGTCAAACTCTTCAGTTCACTTTGTATCCACCACTTGAACACATCAACAAAGAAATAGAGGCAACTATATAAAAAAAGTAGAATAAAATAAATATTCACTAGAAGCGAATGTTTCCAGTCATGAAAGAAACAGACTACGTATTTAAAGTCCAAACTACTTTGTACTTAACTATTAATCCAATCTTAGCCTTCAGCAAAGCTTTCCCAAAGCCTCAAATGCTTGTTTATGAAAGGACCTCCGACTTAGAAAAAAAGGACAATCTTTTGCTGACCCCTAACCCGCCTAAGAGGCTAACAACTGATTTTGGCTCAGATACTGAAAAGAAGGTTGGACCTAGCAGTGACGAACATCAGGGAAGCTGCAACAAAGGGGATATGTTCCTTCTCTGATAAAGCACGTCTTAACTGCAGCACATTTTTAGACACTGTTTACACAACCAGACAGGATAGACTAAAGGTGACTAACAGAAATGTTCACCAAGTGGAATAATGATTAGGTGTCAGTTAAAGAAAGCCCTCTGCCAAGTGCAGGTGCTCTGCTCATACAGTGACACCAAAGCAAAAAGCTGGACTTCCTTATTTATGCATGCCAGCACCGGTAATTACATGTAAAAAGAAAAAGCAGAAATTATTTAACTGCCCCAAAGAAGTCTCTTGGAAATGGAGGAGGTTATTACAACTGTTGACAACGAGGAAAGGTAATTGCCTAAAAATGAGCGACAACGCTGTGTTGTGCTCTAAATTTTTTTTCTCTCCCCTCTCCCCTATCTGAAGCTCCCTCTTTAGAGTTCGTATTGTGTGGCATCACCCGGGTGTGTAACCTATTGCGTTCCGATTGCTCCCATGCAATTAGTGCCCTTTTTGTCCTCACTTCAATAACAGCGTGATTATGGAGACTTCAGGAGTATTTGCAGCATCCAACAGCTGTTGTCTCGGGGACTACCGGCTGAATGACAAAAACATGTTTTCTCTCAGGATTTCACTTCCCTGCCTGCCTCTTGTAATTATTATGTTTTATTTGGTTTGATGACGGGGTCTTGTTTTTAGTGTGCCTGTGATTAAGATATTCAAAGGACTCCTTGGAGTGTGTCACAGTCATTTTCTGTCGTTTTCTTCTTTTTTATCAATCTCGACTTTTGATTTGTTTCCCTCTGAGCTCAGATTGGACGAGGAATCAGAAGTTAACCTGTCATTGTCTCACTAAGAGACTGGCTGTTTTTCTTTTTTTAACTTTACTTTTGGGATGGTTTTATTAATGCCTGAAAGCTATGTACATGAGACCAAATGTAAGAATTAAAATTTTTGGTTTAATTTTGATAAAAATGGTTAGGTATCTGTAAGTAATTAGAGTTAGGCTAATTCTGCTAATTTATTAACCATATAACATTCAAATAAATTGAAATTGTGTATTTTATTTTTAATAATAGTAAGTAGTGTCAAAGATAAGTATAATATCTCAACATTTTTCCCAGTAGATGAAGGGGCTGTTGATGTAAAGTATACATTGTGTGTCAATAACAACCCAAATAATTCACACACAAAGACATCAAAACAAATTACTCCATATACTAAGTCATGTGCAATAAAGTGGACTTAGACTTGCAAAAGGTGTTAAGAAGGATCAATAACATTTCAGGAAAAATAAGAAAGAAAGAGGGAATGAGAAAGAGATGTTTAATTTGATTCAAGTTGAGTGATGGACTAGATTATTCAAACAATTTTACTTCATCTGAAGCAAACTGACAGTTTCCTAGGCTGTGCGTATGGGATCATTTTAAAATCAATCCTTATTTCTCCATCAGATTTTAATCAAGTCCCAGTACATTTACCATTCATCTTTCCTTTAATTGTATGAAGATTCCAATTTTCACATGCTGAAACAAACAGCCTCACGTCATGATGTTGCCACCTCCAGTCTTCACAGTTGTCATGGTGTTTTGGTTGTGATGTGCAGGTCCTTCTCAAAAAGTCCTCAACTGTTATTGCAGAGTACGATTTTGGTGTCATCTGACTATTTTCTCCCTCTCATTCCCTTATCTAATTGTTTTGTCAGAAACTTTAAATAAATTTCAATATGTTCTCTCTTCAGAAATGGAGACTTGTGCCTAAACCAATCATACAGGCCATTAGGTTTAAGTGTTTTATATATTGTTTATTCCAGATCGGGTCTTTCTTTACTCAAGAGTTATACCAGGGAATTTTAACTATCACTCTATTTGCTTTTGAAACTTCTTCATGTCCGCAGTAAAATAAATGTTGCCTTTGTAATTCACCTTATTTTAAACAAAATTTAAATTTGACTTATTTAGAATGATTTCTTTGCATGTGTTCAACTAGAATTGATACCAACATATGGACAGATGCGCTGCATCTAAATAGTGATATCACGGCTATTAACATATATAAAATATTTCCCAATATTTAATTGGGTAAGAATATATTGCATTGTTTAAACAAATATATTTTGTGACTCTAATTTAAAATTTTAGTTTTTTTCATTTTCCGTTTTGTTTAAATTGACAGCGACGTGTACAAATTGCAACAAATGCTTTCTATTTAATTCTAATTCCCTTCCCCACGTTTCTCCTAATGCAAATTGCTCCCCTGTTTCGCTTGCTGTCCAATCTGCTCCATTGTGAGAGGAAGTTATTTATATTGTCGGTGTCAGCTGATCATTGATTTCTTAATTACACGTTTTCCCTTGAGCCTGTGACAACTGATATACTGTACAAGGCCAATGGTGAAGGGGGAGTCTTTCAGTCTCTTATCCATGACTTATGGCTAAGTTGACTCTCTCAGATAGCTCTCTTTTCTCTGCCAACGGCTTTTCAACACAACAAACACTCAAACACAAGTATCATCTTTCTCCCGAGAGAACAGTGCACACAGAGACGCTCAGAATGTGGTGGCAGTCTGTGGAAACGCTTTCATTGCTGACAACCACGAGTAATAAAACACCCTGCACTGCATGATGCAACAAACCATTTTCTTTCCTCTTTTTTATGCTTTGAGGTAGTTATGGTAATTGGAAACATTATGGTGTGTTTGTGTTGCATCAATGGATTTACTAAAACTTTAAGAGATTGAAAGTATTGATAAGTGAAAGTTGCAAAAAGCAATGCTGGACCGTTTCAGTAGCCCTAGTGCACAAACAGAGAAACCGTACTTCATAGGTCCAGTTCAGTCCACATAATTATTTAAAATGTAGCACTTAATTAATTTTTGCTATAGATTTTAATTTGAAATAACAAATTAAATTTAACTTGGGATTATTTGCCATTTTGATGCATTCCCTAGTTTGAAATTTGACTAGTTTATATTCTGATCATGTAAAAACATGATTTACCAAAGGACTTAATTCTATCTTCACTTCTTATTTATCAACATTTCCAAACAACTACCTCTTGATTTGGAAAAAAAACAAAACATTTTGTCTTTCTTTCATGTGAGTGAAAACAGATTGACAGCCATGTGAAAAAATAGGCCTGTGTCTTTTCTCATAAATTTCTGCATATTACTATTTAACATCAAATTGAACAATACAGGCATATTCAAGTAAAAATAAATAAATAATAAAAACTGAAGAAATACCTATAAAATCTATTTTTAAATGTAGTAAAAATATAAAAATAAATTTCTGGTAAATAAAAAAACAGTACATCTCCAAATCTGTGTCCATATACAAAGGCTAATGGCAACGATTGTCACATGAGATGCACATTATTACCTTACTAATCAGGATTTAAGTGGAGCTTTACCCTGTTTAAAAACTCACATATCTAGTTTGATGTGCTCCTGACTGTTGGAGTGAGTGTGAACATTTGCGGCAGCTTTTTAATCTGGTAAGAGAATCAGAGAAGTATTGAAGGAATCTAAAACCGACAATCCCTTTGTGTGGAATATAGTGTATGAGTGGAAGACATTCAAAATGGCTGTTTTCATAACCAGTTCTGGCCATTCATGACAATTCACTTTGAAAGCAGACCGCAAGATATTAACTCTCTTGAAATCTCAAAATGCCACTTCTCAAGTACTTTCAGTAAAGACTAGAGGAAAGGCTACCTATTCATGACCAAGGTGTCTTAACGTTTTTCTCATTTACAATACACGTTTTCTTAATATATTTGTATTTAATGATTAAACCAATGTTCAACTTTGATATTTGTATGTAGTTAAATTACTTTCTATTCTAGAGATAAACTAAAGAGATTAGACACTGACGTGACGTTTTTTTTGGCATGACTTTATATCAAGTTGAGATTAATGATGTCTAAGAGACAAAACTGTGAGCAGATGTATGAGACAGAAATTGATATGCAACAGGCAACTACTTTACCAGTATTTGTTCTGAAGAGTTATAGAAAAGACTCTAACTAACCACTAGCTGTAGCTCTGCTTTCTGGCTTACAGTAACCGCGAAATAAGGAGTCCATGCGCTGCCAGGTTTGAAAAAGGTGTGTTTATGTCACACATCAACTCAGAAGCATTCCATTGTTAAGATTTATGAGGTTCATTACCTTTGTTTTGAATACAGTTTTAAAAAAATGGGAGAAATAGTCTAATCTTGCCAACTTATCTCAGCGTTAGGTGTCTAAGTTGCAGAGTCTGTTCACCCACATCAGCAAGATCACAGAGTGCCTGCATAGGAACGCTGTATACCAGAGATGGCACCTCTGATAGGAGGCGAGCATACTGAATTTGGCAATGTTACATCAGGGAATGCTCTTCACTTTCTTCTGAGTGCCATTTGGAAAACTCCAGCAAAAAAAAAAAAAAAAATGGGTTCAGGGCATTTTTCCAGTTACATATCACCGGCCCCAGTGAGGAGACAATGAGACCCAGACAGGCTTAGGACTCCAGAAGCCATTCCTCTCTCAATGGGAACATGTCTTGGACAGACACTCCAGTAGTTTTGTCTTGTATGTTGCTATCTGCGCTAGCTGCAGAGCGGAGGGGGTCCGTGCCAGGCGAGGGTCCGCAGGGACCGTTGGAATAGCTGGGGCTGGAGGAAGTTGGTCGAGGTCCAGTGGGGCGATCTGGGCTTGGTGACAAGCCAAGCTGTCTACTGCAGGGACGCTGGGAAAATGTAAATAAGAGTCTGATAAGGCCTATTGTTTTCATTCCATTCTCATCCCAGCTGAATGACCTGCTCCCCAGCCACAGAGTGTTTTATCTTGAGGAGAGGGAGGGGAAAAAATGGAACGGGTGGGGGTGTGAGAGATTTAATAGCCCCCATAGGAAAATAAAAATAAACTCACTGGACTCTTCTGTTGTTTGAGCTAATTCCTCAGATTGCAATGTCCTACTTTGAAATTTCACTTAAGACTTTTGGAAGTTCAAGAAAACCTGTAAAAAAAACAACAATATTTGCCCAGGAGTCAGCTGTGATGGTATTATCTGACATAAGCTGTTGTTCTCTCTCAATCCCAGTGTGGCTCAGCGTCTGACGTTTTCTGTCAGAATTTGACAGTAATAATTATGTTGCTATTGAACAGTATTTCCATTGGCATCACTGATTTCTCCTGAGAAAAGAGACATGCATTTTAACAACTGAAATAACTTTCCCTCTATTAATCTGAATTCTTGCAGGAAAATAGGCTGCGCAAGGACAATTTGAAAAAAGCCAGACTTCTGACTCACTTACATTTTTTTTTGAAAGCATGCTTGCGCAAAAGTTGTTCTGTTTTCTCCAAACCCCTTTTTTGGTTTCCTGTTTTTGTCTGCACCTAGTCGGACGGTGAAAGGTGTTTTGAGAGTTATTTTGTAGACTAATCTGGGAGTCATTATTCACCTCGCTCAGGTGGAAGCTCAGGGAGGACAGCAGTGCATTCCAGCTGTGGTCTCTCGCATTGGAGGACTTGACAGGTCGAGTCTGGCCCAGCGAAGGGGATGTAGGGAGCGAGGGAGCTGCGGTTCTCCCAGGAGGGAGGAGACAGGGAGGGGGAGGACTGGAGTAGAATGGGAGCTGGCACCGTATTATCTCCAACTGTTGGTGCATTCCTTAATGATCAAGTGCTGGAGAAGCATCTGCTATGAGAGTGTGTGTGCATAGAGAGGGAGCGTGTGTGTGTGTCTACAACACATGCCTGATATGTTTGTTTAATTGTTCTTTATACAGCTTGAAAAATATGATTTTTCTTTTGTTTTGGGGAGGCGGGGAGAGTCAAGCTCTGTTATGGTTCTGTCTGTGTTTGAGGGAGTTTGTTGTTCTGGGAGAGGAAGCTTTCTCACCCAGGGGTGACGGGCAGGGAAGAAGGGCTGATCTTTGCTACTCCCGCTGCCCTTAACCTCTGTTTTAAGATCTGTGATCTCTGTGCCACGCTGGGAGTTAACACACACACAGAACACACAGGCTTTTCTCTCTCCCTCCCCCAGGGTCAAGGGGACAAACTGTGAGTTGGGAATTGGAAAGTCAATAAAGCAGAAGTAATGTTATAATGACCCTGACTTGAAGATGTCCCATTGACCCCCATCATACATGGAGGAAGTGGACAATCAAACAAAACGGCGACTCTGCTTGATCTCCTGAAAAGTCATCCTTAAACAAGGGCACGAGAACTGCTGACCCCCTGTTACTCCCCGTTTCTCTGAAGTCTGCGTGTTTGTCAGACGGAACCAAGACTGTTTGCTTTGTGGAAGCGGGCAAGAAATGTAACAGACAGATAAAAGGAAACAACAATTGTACACATCCTCTACTGAATAAATCTTCCCTGTGTTTGATGTCAAGAATGATAATGGTAGTCCTGTATATTGCATGTGAAAGTCCCTGATTTAGCTTTCTTACTGCTTATGGTTCGGGATATTGTGCTGAACAAAAAAATATTTGTGTCTGGGGGTGGGAGGCGTATTTCACACACACCAGGTAAAATGTTTGATTTTTTTCTGACAAAAAAAAAATCAAGACTATAATGAAATATTTCAAAAACGGTCCTCATGTTTTATGCAATATATCCTGTATTATTCACATTACTTCACAAATACCAGACATCTTAAAGGGTTGTGGAGTCTTTTTAGACTCAAAAGTACTTTACAATTACAAGACTGAAAACACGTCAGTTACGAAGTAGTTTTACGTTAAAGCATCCTCAAAAAAAAAAAAAAAATGTTCGCGTGACATGAATTGTTCATAGTTGGAAAATAATTTTTAATATAATGGCATACTGGACTTTCTTGGAGTCTAACTCTTAAGTTTGTTGAAGGAGTGGCTCCAAGTGGAGGGATGGAGCCTTGCTTGTGCTGCTGGTATTTGATGGGAACAGGCTGAACCCGGTACAGTGCAGAGATGGTGGAGGCCTGGGTCAGGCAGCCCAGTATGTTCTTTATCAGCTACACCAGCGACAGCATGGCAGATTGCAGCCATTCCTCCTCTGATTCATTGTGTCCTGGACAAATGTTAATTGTTTTCATCATTGGCAGCTATGTGAACGTTTGGACGTACCCAGTCTCACTCCTTGCCTCCCACTTAATGTGCGTCTCTGCCCTTATGCTATCACCACAATGCCGTGTTCCCTCCTCGCTCCACCCTTGGCTCGTCTTTTAACAGGCAGCTGCAGTCCTTTTAATGTTTCCCATCAAATAAAACACCATTATTTCATCTCATACCTTGACTTTACAGTTAGGAGAATAGATTTATAGTATCCACGGAGGTGTAAAGCAGAAGCTATGTCCTATATCCATCCGTCTATTGTCGATACCCACTTATACGTCCAAATTACAAATGCTGAAAATGTTTTTCAAATGCTCTCTTTTCTTTTTGTTTCAGAATCTTCATGCATGGAGAAACTTCTTTCTAAAGACTGGAAAGAGAAGATGGAAAGGCTCAACACCAGTGAGTTACTGGCAGAAGTTAAAGGTAGGAATCACCAAAGCAAAGCTATGTATTCAGCTTTTTTATGGTATTCTGTTTTATCAGAATACAACAACCAACATAAAAAGATGTGGTTGTCATGTGGCAAAATATAAAAAGGTTTAAGGGATAAAAATACTGTCCCTTATAACAGAAATGAAACTAAGGCTCTTGGCTGCCTTCATCACTGATGCCTCTTCTCTCTTCTCCTTTACTTTTAGTTCAAATGCACAACTCTAGCCTATTTTGTAGGCTTCCTTAAAATTTCCGGCCCATTGCAAAAATCTAATCATCAGCGCTTCAGCGTTACCCCCAAACACTGCACACCTATCCCGAAAACAAAAGAAAATATGAGCCCTTCTTACTCTGATCTGGTTTGTGTAGAGGATTTGTGCAATTCCTCAAACTGTTGAACACCAAAGTGTGTTTCATGTAAACAGAGCACGGCTAAGCTGAAAGAAAAAGAGACGACAGTCAGATAGGAGAGGAGAGTAGACGGTATGGAGACGCGAACAGCCTTCTCCTCGCTGAACTCGTGTTACAGTGGAATGTCTCGACTATTAACCGTGAACGCCCTGTACAGCGTGCTGAGAGCACCGCAGCAGAGCAGCCAAGCACTCCCCCAAAATTTCTGTTTATGACAGGGTGAGCTGAAGGTGGGCTGAGGATGGGCAGGGCTCCTGCTTACTCCTTAGCACTGACTGTTACTGAACGCAGGCATGTTTATGTTGAACAGGAAAGTTAAAAACCAGCTGGGTGATAGCACCAGGCTGTCACTGGCTCCTGCCAGTGAGTTTCTGTGAACCAAATTTTTTAGTTTAATTTTATTTTTCTAAGCAATAAATTTAGGTTACATTACTATTATTTTTTTTAATGGTAGTAGAAGTAGTAGTAGTATCTCCATTGGGCTAATTGCATGGTTATCAATTTCAAGCAGGTTTTTTTTATGTTTCACACTTGACAATATTTATATATTGCCCTATAAATAGCATGTTTTTTCCCCCTTATTTTTAACTGACCTTATTTATGGCAAATAAACTGATCAGTTAATAAAATTTGAACTGTTTTGGAATCTTAAAGATAAATTGTAACAACTGTTCCTTTAGCAATATATAAAAAGCAAAACACTTATTTCCCAAAATAAAATATTTATTTCGTCGACAAATCTTTTTCTTGTGCCTTGGCAGAATTCTTATAATTTTTAATTATGCCAATCAAGCAAGAATTATGTTTGAGGTGTGACTTTAAAGTACATCCACAGATGTGCCACAATTTATCTCAGATCAATTAATATGAACATATCAGAAATAACTAGAAACCCTTTCTAGCAAATAGAAATAATTATGTAAATTATAACTGACCTAAAACTAGTTAATGCCAGTGAGAAAAAAAGTTTTTTTTTATTTAATTGTTTTGTTTCATATGTATTTTGAAATATCTAAAGAAAGTAAATTAGTCTAATTTTCCAAATCTAAATGGACTTCTTCTGGTATGTCCAGGATGGTTTCCTTTAATACGCACAGGGGAACTGCAAACGTAAGGCTGTCGCTTAGCTTTATTAAATTACATTTTCTCCACTTGGTGAGAAATGCAAAATCAGCTGTGGAATGGTTAAATCTTCACTGGCAATAACCTTAATAAACTAAAGGGTAAATCATGGCTTGGTAAACTAGATTCATTGTGTCTGTGCTCGTGCAATGTACGCCAGGACAGATCAAAGAGCATGGTGTAAAATGTTTAAAATGATTTAGCCTTTTGAAATTTGGTGTTAAATTACAGGCAGGGCATTTGTGCTGTTTGATGAATGGGAATGAAAAGGTTACTTGGTGGTCTGTAAACAGGTAGGGAGCCTGATAATAAACACTATGGCCTCTGTGTGTTGATGAGTTATGGAGACAGTCTATACACCACAGTTACAAATATAAATGCTTCTCCTATCACAGAGGCAGCCTTAGATTTTTAATTAGCATGCCATTTCATATGACTGTAGACATTTCAAAGGGCTGCTTTGTGTTCACCCTTACAAATGTCTCTCTCTCTGCGTTTGATGTCTGCCTGATGTAAATACGGGCAATTAAAAAGAAGCCCAGGGTTGGAGATGCACAAGGTCTGCCTAATTAAAACACAAACAAAGGTACCAAGCAGAAAACACCTTATGATTAAGATCTAAAGTGTTACGATGAATCACAGGTTCCATTAACTGTTAGGTTAAAATGAGTACAAAAGGCAAACATGCCTGTAGGTTTTAAAATAAACAGAAGATAGTAGGAAATAAAGGATGATATGCAAATAGAGAGCACAGTGCCCAGTGGCAGAGTGGCCTTGTATCTTTTTATGTAGATCGCTCTGTGATTCCTCGGCCTATTATTCAGGGAAAATTTTAAGCTTCCTCCTGACAATGTTCTATCAAAACCTTGAAAGCCACATAATTGTGTTCTTGCAAAAGCGTGCAATGGAATCTTGCTGGTTGGAATCTTGCTTCTAGGAACTGGACCAAAACAGCTGTTTCGGTCCAGTTCCTAGAAGACAAAGCAAAACAAAGAAAATCAATTAGTGTGATAGAATTTGACCCCAGGCTTTTCTCAAGAAAAGAGAGATTCTTTCAGCACGACTTTGTTCCAACTTGCCCCAAATGCTTTATTCTGCTGAAGTGAACACACACGTACAGTAAACAAACAATGCAGGACAATTGTATCAGCAGCATCAGAGATCGCTTTTTGAGCTCTGCTAACCCAACTATTTACCTCTTAGAGATGAAAGAAGTACAATTATGGCTTATTGTTGTGTGGGTGTATCGCTGCATAAAGTGCTGGTTTTTATGCTATTTAGTCAGTGCAAAACAAGCAACATGATCCCATGCTTAAGGTAGATATGTAGGATTGTGCTACTGAGGGTTAATGATTTCAAATCTCCACCTGGCTTGTCTTGCGAGCTTCTGAAGTCTGGTATCAGTGCGGCCATGCAAAGGAACGTTTGTGAGGGAGCATTAGTAGCGGATTTCTTTTCAACTGTTTGTTTTCATACCTGAGCTTAGCTGTCAATCTGCAGGAACGATGAAATCTTCTGAACAAAACCACAGAGGAAGAAAAGGGAGGCTGGCTGGAAGGGCTCCAAACCACACAAAGTGTTAATAGATGGCAAGGTGGATCGAGCGCTTGAAAAGAAGTAGGCCACAAAAAAAGAGTTCAGATGTGGATACTTCGACACAACATTTATATTTATGGAAATACATTACCCCCCCATTACATGGAGCACAGTAGGACATTTATAATAAATAAGGCACATGCTGTGTTAAATGTATACAAATCTAGTGTTCAGTAGTAGATAAGCCCCCGTCTGTTCCAGGCTTAAGATTCATACTCAACAGAGCTGTTTAAGTTTCCCTGCTGAGTGCCAGCTTTCTGCCCTCACTTAAAAAAAAAAATCAACATAAATACACATTCTGCTCAAGCATCTAGACAAACTAAGGGGAAATTAGTAGCTGCAACTGTATTACAGTGTGAAACTGTAATAAGTTCCTTGGAATTTGCACAAAAAAAGAAAGAAAATAAGAAAGGAAGGGAAAATAAGAAAAGCTCAATACAGTACGCTATAGCGTTGCAATGGCAGCTTGAATTCTGAAGCAGAAAAATCAAGGCTACTGCGCTGTCACAATCAATTTGAGGATGGTTTCGACATGACAGTGGTCGGGTGCGCGCAGACAGCCCTGCGGCGGGCAGATAAGTGGAAGCTCTTTAGGAGGAGAACAGAGGGCAGGGCAGGGTGGCTGCCGAGACGGATTTGATGCTGGCCCTACCTGCGCTGGCCACACTGCTGCTCAGCCAGAAAGGAGCCCACTGTGTGAACACAGAGCCTGTATTGTTGAGAAGTCTCACCTCAAAAACATGCATATGCGCTTTAATTCTTCATGGATGCAGAGGCACCGCAAACGTCAACTCATGTACGCCTTAGAAACATTTTTAATAAAGAATTGTAGATTCCAAATGGTGTGTGTATTTTATCTACGTAATCTATTTCATTTATATCTACGCAAATAGATGGAAAAAAAAACATTTGCGCAAATAGCACAAAACTGTATCTGTCTGGTTGATCGGGTCAAAAAATAAAAAAAAAAAAATGCCTCACTTAGCATTTTCTCCACAACACTTCAGTCAACTGTTTGGCCTGTGCACTCAGGTGAAATATGAGCCACAGTAAATCATTATTCCTCAGGCCACATTTGCCAGATGAATGCATGGGAGTGTTAGACTGTGTGTTTTTCTCCTCTAATGAATTGAGGAATTTAGCTTGTGGCAATGGAGGTAAAAAAAAAAAGAAAAAGAAAAAAATCGTAGTACCATGCCCCTGTATGTTTGTATACATGTGTAACAGGGACAGAATTCAGTGGTTTGAGGCAGTTTGTTCACTTTGAGAGCCCTTTGGATCCTAACGTACCAGAGGATTTTACCGGCAATTTATACATGGATGGATGGATGAGTGGATGGATGGATGGATGGATGGATGAAAGGATGGATGAATAAATAATGTTACATATTTAGGTAATTATGTATTTTCTTAGCTGAAAAATCTCTTTTTGTGTCCATGGTGTAATATGTCACATTTTCCCAGCACTTCAGACTGGTGTAAATAACATACTCAGGTCTCTTCATTGCACACAACCTTCAGTTCTTATAGAAAGGTCGTCTTCTTGAAGGAGAAAAATAAATAAATTCTAACCTCCATTTATTTAAAGGTATTTATTCAGTTCACTTGTACTATTCATTTTCATACATTCCATTGCAAATGAAAATGCTTTTATATAATTTTTTTTTACTTTTAATCTCTCTATTTGTAAGGGTTAAAGGTTTCAAATTATATTTTTAAAAAAAAAGGAAACATTTTTGCTTTTTGCTTTTTCTGTCACAGTTCATAATTCTTGCCAAATTCAGTTCATGCAAGATTTTTTTCCCCTTGTGCTTATTTCACCAGCATATAGGCAAGATGCTGTCCTGGCACTTTCAGTTTACTTTTCTTAGGAAAACCATTCACCTCACGAGGTCAGAGGGTTTCTGCAGAGTAAGGAAAACAAAGATCTATGGATAAGTATAGTAATGTCTCTGTAGGTGATTGAACAACTATGCAGGTGGTGATGGAGATTCCACCTGACCACAGTTAATAGATATTCTAGTCACAGTTGCTTGAGATTTCTGCTATTTTTCTTCCTTCGATCTACTGATCAGGATTAGATTCAAACTACAGACGTTGTTGATACACTTATTCAAGAAAGACAACTGCCTGAAAGACTGCGGCTAAATCTCCTCGGCACAAACCAGGAAAATAAGCCAATTCTGATGAATTTATCAGTTGTGCTGGTCCTGTGAATAAATACTCTTTGAAAAGAACAAGATAACATCTAGCTCCTAATTTACTTCCAAGGATTTGCAGATAGTAAGCCTTTGACTTGATCACTGTTTGGCAGGCTTTTATGCGAGCGGGACCTTGAAAACTGTGCATTCCCTATATTTTCAGGGTGCAAAGGTCAGATTTCTCATTAGAATCTATAAATAAAGGCTGTGAGCGATAAATAGACAGACTTGGATAGAGAAAACCTTTGTTTTACATATCTCTGTCTGTCACCAGTGTTTGTGCTGCCTTGCGTACGTACATGATCTTCAGCCGTGGTAGACTGACCATTTTTTTCTTTGTGTTTGAAAGTGTTATGAGTGGATTTACTTTAACTAGTGAAAAAGCAGATAAAAAGTTTTTGTGTTGGGTTTTTCTTTATTTTGTTCTTCTTTTTTCTGAATATGAGCATGAGGGTCATTGCATTCCCTCGTGGTGTAATGTGCTTAGGTCAAGCCTGTATCTTGTCTTTGATGAAGTACCTTGTCCAGTGTCACGGATAGACAGTTAAGTGCTGGAGCTATTACATTAGCATAATTATACTGTAGAGCAAAGCTTCCTCTATCATCAAAATATTAGTCTCCATCAGCATTCAGCACGACCAGCAGAAGTGCCTGCTTATTAATAACCACTCCAAGTACCAATTGGAAAATTTATTTCAAAACTGGAGATGAACAGGTAACATGGTGAAGCAGCAAGGAGCCTGTAAATATTCAGATTCATGCCAGTTTAAGTAGTTTCAACAATATTTATGATAAGATCAGTGAGAGACTGACGATAACCACATGCCTGTAACATGCACTCACTGACCATTTGAGGATATTTTTTTTTGTAATTCATCTTGGCATGAATTCAACAAGGTGTTGGACAAATCTCCCAGTTCATACAAACTATGAGCAACCCACAGTTGCAACAGATCTTTTTAACTGCAAATCCACGATGTCAATCTTCAAGCTTCTCAAAGGTGATCTATTAAGTTGTGATCTAGTGACAACTAGAGTACAATTATCCCACCATGTTCAGGATAAGTTGATTTTTGTGGTATGGTGCATAGTCCTGCTGGAAGTAGCCATGATAACACTGGCTGGCCTGCAACCATAAATTGATAGAAATAGTCAGCAACAATTCTCAGAGTGACATCTATGCAGTGCCAGATTGACAGATAGATGTTTTCCAAACTGCTACTGTCTAAAATCAGAGAACCTGTGAAAATTGTTATGTTAGTTTCCTGATTGTAAATAACAATAACAGTAACAGTCGTACCCAGCATGGTCTTCTGTTGCTAAGGCCTGCTGTCTTAACGTTCAACATGTTGTTTAGTCAGAGATGATATTTTACATAATATGCTCGTAAAGAGTGGAAATTTAAGCTGATGTTGCCTTTCAATCAGCTTTTTCTGCCCATTCTCTTCTGATATTATGGAGTGATTTTTTTTTGACACAACTGCAATTAGATGGATATTTTTTCGCTTATTGTATCACTCTCTGGAAACCCATAGATATTTGTGCATGAAAATACCAGTGGATCAATAGTTTCTGAAATACTCAGACCTAGATAATCTAAACACCCTTTATTTGTCATTATGGTACTCAATTTAAACCTCAACTGGCCTCCTTTACTGCATCTAGAGGCTTAAATGCATTGAATTGCTGCCATGTTAACAAGAAACTGAACAGGTGTGCCTGATAAAGTGACATGAGAGTGTAGTGTGAGTGTACAGTAGGCAAGCACAGAGAGGAAGTGCTGACGTGCCCGAGAATCACTGCATCTGCTTGTTAATCAGATTTTATTGGCAAGATTAACAGCTTTTGTGTCATAACAGAGGCAGCAAGCCAGGTGAAACAGCTGTTGCTCATATTGTCTCAGTTGTAGGATACAGAAACATGTTAACATCATGTTACTGGAAACACATATGGCCTCGCAGCAATGCCACACAGGTTGAAAGGGCTGTTAAAATGTGTAGTTAGTGTTTTTTTTTCAATGTGCTTTTCTTACAGGAAAATAGGGAGAGAAATATTATCTATGATGTTATCCGCTTTTATTGAAGTTGCATTCATTGACGGAGGTCTAAGGGTAGAGAAAAAAAGAAACAATTTTCTTTGAAAGCTGTAGAAGGTGCCAACAGATGCAACTTGCACTGACTCAATTGACCTCTTTGTGTTCGCCGCAAAAAACACGAACAAAGGGTCAGGTGACTGCAACATTCATACACACATGCATTTAATTCAGAGACCTGCACTTTTTATTGCAGAGATCCGTGCATTCGCACACGTTTTGGCAGACAGTGAAAACGGGGAACCTCAGCACGCATGGCATTCAAGCTATGTGCTTTGTGGACACAGCTTTGTGCAATTTCTGCATTTGGAAAAGCCCTAATTTATTTAGGATGGGTTCTTCGGCATATGGAAACATCCACAATAGCTAACTGATAGGAAGACAAAGAAATTCCAGTATTCTGCTGCTAAAAAAACTCAATTCAAATCGGGTCATAATAGCTCAGCTGTCTTGACCAAAGGAAGGCGAGAGAATAGGGTGCCTTGTGATTTTCCCCCTTTTCGCCCTCACCCTCCCCTCACTTTTCTTCTTCTTTTTTTGTGCCTGAATCTTTTATCTGTGTTATTCATTCAAGACTCTTCAAAGTAACAAGCCTCCTTCTTTTTCCCGGTACTGGACTTGGAACCCAAATTAGAGACTGCTTGATTAGAGCGGAGAGGAGGGAGCCAAGAGAGAGGAAGATGTGGGTATTGGACAAAACAAATCGCACCCCTACAAAGTGCCTTTTATCCAAAGACCCCAAGGCTCAAATACCCCCATCCCTACCAGAGCAACCGTGGCTCTGCTTGTTTTTCTCTTATCATTTATTTAGTCCCTCGTTGATGTTTTCTGTCCCCCTTTTATGACATCAAGAGAAGCCAGGAATCTCAAAAGGTGAATCTTGAATGGCCTGAAACTGGGCAGAATGACCGTTTCCTGCCTTCCGTGTATCAGTCTGGATTTCTTTTTTTATTTGACCCAGTAAAACACAGGGAAAAGTCCTGGTGCTGTTTGGCCACTCACTCTTGGGTTCTGTCTCAGGGCAGGATCATCCTACAAGGCCTCAGTCCTTCTACCAGGCGGATGTCAAGACATGTTAGGTCTGGCCTGGCTGCTGGGGTTTATGTAGCGCCAAAGCATCTCTAAGCTGTCTGTCTGCCATCGGAAGCGCAATGTGAGGAGACATGTTAACAGGCAGACCCCAGCCCCACTGCTGTTAAAAGCCATGCAATATGTAGGAAAACTGCCTCTTTTGTCAGCAGCCTGGTCAGACACAGACCACGGCTCTCCTCTTCTGTACCACCAAATAAAAGTTTTATCTGGATTTTAAAGCTAATCTATAATTTAAAGCAGGAAGAAAGAGATTTTAACACAAACCAGTCAGCAACAACAAAAAAACATATGCATTTGATTTTATGTCCAGCTGTGTAAAAAAATTCTCCAAGTCTTGTCAGGTTTATCAGAATTTGCAAGGGATTTCAAGTAATTTTGAAATCTTGTAAATGTTTCAAAATTGCTAAAGACAGCGTCAGGAAAAAATAACAGAATACTTTTGGAGTTAAAATGGAAATGGCAGAAAGTGGAGAGGATGCTTCAGGCTTCCCACAGCTCAGCTAAAGAACAAAACAATAGACCTTCTGTTAGCATTCTTGTGGTGTCTGGGCAAGAAGAGGCACCCCACTCTCAGGGTAGCCCCTCCAATCTTTAGCACAACACCCCTGCAAATAATGAGACAGAATAGCTTTTATTTATATGTTATTCAATGGTTAAATTTTTTCCAATCAATTTACAATCCTCAGAAATGTGTAATTGCACAGCGCGAGAGGACACTTTAAAGTCCAAACAATGTGCTGAAAGCTCAGTCATCTCTGATTTGATAACCCTCAAGCGACTTTATCTGTGTGATGTTTTTCTTTTCCTTTTTTTTATGTATTTGCCTCTGACTCCTTGTAGCTGTAGTATCAATGCGAGTGATTCGCGACATCACCTAATATGTCTTGTCGGCTACCTGTAAAAGGCAGCTCCATCATGGACACAGCCAAAGGTTATTAAAATTGGCGCTGATTGTATCAATTTTACAGATAAGCCATTCACAACAAGTGCAGTCCGGTGAATAAGAAGTCAATTCAGGCCTTGGAAATAGCATAGAAGCCCTATGAATGGCTGCTTTTTAGGTCCCTTTTTTTCCGTTATAAATGGAGAATTGCAGCTCTCTTCTGTTGCAGCAGGCAGTGGAGGCAGAGTGGGGCAAACTGAGCTTCAGACAAGCCTGCCAGTAAATTGCTCTGAATGGGTTCTGGAGGTTGACAGGCCCTATTAAGACAAACGGCTTTCCTCATCGGAGAGATAAAATAAATCAGGTGTTTAGTCAAATTAAAATAGTTCCAGTGGAGAGGGCCCCCGGGAGCTCTCGGAGAAACTCAAGACAGATGTGGTCAGACACGAGAGGAAGACACCCAAGAAAGAATTCAGCTCCTTGCTGGCCCAGGGCCAGGCCTTGTTGGACTGTTATCCGGATTTCGGTGCTATGCATCCTTGCCGCTCTATGATCGTCTCCGTCTCTCTTTGTCGCTGTCAGATTTCCTTTTGGTATTGCTTGTTTCCCAAGATCAACTTGTCATAGGAGTGCAGCAGGAAGAGAATGAGTTACTGTCTATCCCCTCACTGGCAATTATGTTGACTGTGTTAGTCAATGGTAGGATTACTTAGCATTGATTAGCCGATGAGAGAGAGAGAGAGAGAGTGAGAAAAA
Source organism: Micropoecilia bifurca (assembly GCA_903067075.1). Classification (NCBI taxonomy): domain Eukaryota; kingdom Metazoa; phylum Chordata; class Actinopteri; order Cyprinodontiformes; family Poeciliidae; genus Micropoecilia; species Micropoecilia bifurca. Next base: position 18,538 of record CAEGAF010011541.1, read on the forward strand.
GAGAGAGAGAGCTGCTGCACAGTTACTTTCTCGGTTTCTCACATAGTTGTTATGAGAGTGTAGAGAGATTTGAAGATGAATGGCATTTTATTTACATTTCTTTGAAACCTCCACACAAAAGTTGGTGGCTTGATCAAACTGTTTCTTGAATGATTGTTAGAGTCTGCTTGGTTCACCAGATGCAGGATCCAGTCATGCTGTTTTAACAAGTTTGTGCTATGCAGCCTCTACTCCACTGTGTTGGTGTGATTGCCGCCACCTCTAATACCTGTGTGGTCTATAGGCTGGTGCAAACAGTGACTCTTAACACCTTCTCTGTAATAACCCCTGGAAGTCTGACACAAGTGCCACCCCCGTTTTGTCAGCTCCCTGCAGCTCTTTGTCCATGTGCCGGTAACAATCCCTTCTCTTTTTCTTCTGAAAGCTGTGAAAACAAGCCACAGCAAACTCGTCAAGTCCAGGCTGTGTGTGACCTTAACAGTTTCTAGTGAATTCGCTGCAGTTGGTTCCTTCCTGTGTGGACTTCTTTGTATTAAATATTGTGTACACTACAATGACACAATGTGATGATTGGCTAGTCCAGCATGGCTACTTTTCTAAATTTAACAGTAAACAACTTAGGACCTCTCCACAGCTTTTGGTCCAAAAGTCTACATGGCCACAGCCAGCTCAAGATTTATTGTAACGCACAATAGAGATTGACTTGATGACCCGGACAACTACTATTGCTTACCACAGCTATATGAATATCTCCATCAAGTCATTCATGTTGAGACTGTTGAACATTATGTAAGTCACTTCAGATTATTTATATGAGAGGGCTGGGTGTCTTCCCCTTTGAGCCAATACAATAGGCATGAACAAGAAAAATGTATATTTTAATTCTAGTGCAATCAGAATTGTAGATTAGAAAAAATATGTCACAAACAAGCATTTGAGTAACTCAGTATTATGCAGAAAACTCTTGATTATGCATAGAAAAAGATTTACACAGATGGATTTTTGTAGCTGCTCATAAACAAAAATGTAAAGAAAGTAGCAGTCACAAGAATGCTAAAGTGAGTGTCATAGCTAAAATAATACTATTAAAATAGCTATAATGAGAACTTAATTGAAAAGAGAAGAAAACATTCCAAAAATATTGGTATAGTTACTTTATGCAGTCCTACTTTTTTCTTTCAAAACGTTACTTCTAGATACAGTCTTTATTTTTCGATCGCCCGCTGTAGTTCTCTTCCCAAACAGTAGACGTCTCTGCTGCTAAATTGATACTGCAGGACCTCAGAAATGTCCGCAGAAGAAGAGTCTTACATGAGTTAATTCACAACATAAGTCTCCTCTTTAATCAGAGCAACTTGGATTTTTGTATACATAGATTTATAAACAGATGCATCTCATCACAGCTATTCTACTCACACTGGAGTAATGCGTTTGCTTTTCTGTGAATTGGTAATTATTTCGTTGTTATATTGTAGTGACATTTGAAATAACATGCTTTTCAGCTGCACAATTCTCCTTTTATGTAACCTACATTAAAGTTATTCTTTCACTTTTGTTAACTTGACTTCTGTGATAATGTTGGTGCTGCTGGGGGGCCTCCTAGCAGCTGCTTAGTTTGTTTATGCTTTTGGTCGACTCCTTTGAGGTTCTTAATTCATTTCCAGGGATGAATCACAAGTACCTTGCTTTTAACCATTGCCCCTCTAAACCTGCCCTCTCCTGCTCTTCACAGGTACCCCAGAGGGTCTGGCAGAAAAAGAGCACCAGCTCTCCACAATGATCACCCAGTTGATAAGTCTGCGAGAGCAGCTCCTGGCTGCCCACGATGAGCAGAAGAAGCTTGCTGCTTCCCAGATGGAGAAACAGAGGCAGCAAATGGAGTTGGCTCGACAGCAGCAGGAGCAGGTAACTGCGTCCTGTCTTCCTTTTTAGCACGTTCAGGGATGTAATCACTCTCTCCTCTCGTCTGCATCTCAGTTAACAGCCTGTTTACTGTCAACATTTTATCCTTGTTATTTACAACACGCACTGTCATTCCTCCTCCAATATTGTTTATTCTATTACCCTCCTTGCCGCTGTAATAAACCTCATTAAATCCATTTGTAACAAATTGTCACTTAGATCTTTTTTTTTCATGCCTGAGGTGTGCCAATAAAATCTCGGAATGCCGAATGATAAGTCGTTTAAGAGATGCTGCTCTCAATATTTCCTCAGATATTTCAGTCATGCTCACTCACCCACGTTTGTGCTGTGGCAGGAAAAAAAACCTTATTATGACTTGTGCTAACAAATGCGTGGCAATGTGTGAATTAAACATTATATTAAACATGGAAGTCTTCCATATCTTATAAATTGTCCTCCTATTATAACAAGCCGGGCATTAGATTTGCAGCACAAATCTGGCCAATGAGCCATATTGTACAAATCAGCAAATTAGCACAGGCCATGAAGTGTGTTAATGTCTGGGAAGAAATAAGGACACTAACTATCCACACGGGCGACACTTTTATTATCACCAGCCACTCTAATGGCTATGAGTCAATTATCAGCAAGGAGTTCACTCAGAGTTTCCTCAGCACACTCTCAAACTGTCCTGTGGTAAATGAAGAGATTTACCATACACCTTGGACTGATACATTTGGTCATAGTACACTAATAATGCATTAACAGTATTGATTTTCCTTTTTAATCAATGACGCTCATTTGCAAACTCCACAAGTACCAAAGCTTTGTGGGACACGCCAGCTCAACTGAGCCACAATAAAAGACATTTCATTTTGGAAAAACATTAATAAATTTGGGATGTGCTGCGCTAGACAGGGAGAGCCCGCTGAGAGCTAAAATGTCGTCAAGCCATCAAGATACAACGCAGTAATTAACTGTTGACACTTGTGAGGAAGCCAGCACAAATTAATCTTGACACATTTGCAGACGGCAGATATCTTACAGAGAACACTTTGTAATTATATATAAAATTGAAAATTAAATGACACTTAAAACCCAGTTGTCATGCTCAATGAAGTGAGCGTGTAGATGGAGGTGGGCGCTCAGATGAGAAAGATTGCGGTGAAGCCTCGCTTCGCATAGGGGCAGCAGGGACCTCTGTCAGTCACACTCCACCTGCACTGGGGATCTCCATCATAACCATGGCTGTCTGTCTTGTAAATCATTCATATCGCTCATAGACAAATGCACACTCTGCTTTCTTGCACAGGCCGTTTTACATTTATTCAGAAGCAACCCAAATGGTTTTGCTACGCTCAAACAAGAGTTACAGAATAGTATGCTTGTTTTAGTGCCCATCATGCGTCTGGTATCTCAGCACAGAGAGTGTCTTGCACATATTTACACCCCTTGAGTGTTTTTTTTAATCTTTTGCAATGTCATAACCTCAGATTTCTGTGTATTTTGTCATTATTTGAGAGAGAAACCAACATAAAGTTCTACAATATTGTGATGTAAAAGGTTTTCATGATACAAACATAACAGTTTCCAATTATTTCTTACAAATATAATTGAAAAAAAAATGTTTTCAATTACTCTTTTACAAAAATAATTGAAAACAATGTCTCTTCCTCTTCTAGATTTTTCTTATGCTCTTTTTATTATCAGTCTGTACCATAGAGTTTCATTAGAGGAGGTTTGCAGTTGAAATGTGACAAAACATGATAAAGTCCAAGGGGTGTGAATACTTTTGCAAGGAATTTCAATTTACTGTACAGAAACTGGCCTGAATTACGTTTGATCACATAATGTTATCAAGAGGAATACACAAGTATCCAGCGATGAGTTCCTCTTCTCATTTATCTCAGTTTAAGGGATTATTTAATTTTCTCCGTTGCTTCTGTTTTCAACCAGATTGCACGACAACAACAGCAGCTTCTGCAACAGCAGCACAAAATCAACCTCCTTCAGCAGCAGATCCAGGTCAGTGCATGCATTTCTGTCGGCCCTCTAACACACAGCAGCTTACACCTCCTACTTTCAGATTACTCCAACATTTCTGCCTCTTCTAGGCAATTAACCCACCGATGTTGCTACGGTGACTCGGATTTAGCAACACACACGAGTAAAATCAGACAATAAAGGTACCTTCTATGCCTCTTTTCATTTTTATATCTCTTACCCCTTTATCTTTAATATTTGTGTCACACTAACAGTCATCATTCTCATCAAATGTTAATTGCCTGTTGGTAATCAGGAGGGTTTTTAAAATACGGAGGTGAATAATTAACACATCCTAATGAACAAAAAAGAGGGGGGAAAAGTAACAACAGCTAATGAGTGCTGCTGATAGAAGAGAGCCTAGAGGTGGAGGACAGGAAAGAGGCTGGTAAATGCCTCTGAAATTAGTCAGCCCCAGAAGGGCAATGGTACAAGCTTTCACACGGCACATGGACTGCGGAAGCTTACGTTGTCTTTAAGATGTGTGTATTTCCTCGTGGTTTACCTAAGCTGATGCAGACATTTCCAAACTTGCATATTTCATGCTCTTTCTCCCTGATACAACAGGACTATTCGTGTTTGTTTGCATGAACTCTTTAACACAGAGTTGCAGTGGAAGACCACCCAGTCAGCCCGCAGCTTTATCTGTTCAAACTGCACAAGATAATCTGTGGTTGGTCACTCGCGCTGGTCAAGGCTGCGAACTTGGCTACCTTTGTGAAGCTAATGTTATCCTGCTGGGTGTGTTTGGTGTCAGGCACATCCTTCTCCATTCGCCGCCTCCCGTGCTTGTTTTTTAAGAGTTAACTCTCCCTATTCTGTCCTATTTATTACACATAACTTGGAAGCAAATTGTTAACGGAGCATCAACGTCAACATTTCTATTCAAAATTTTTAAAGGTTTTATTTATTTTTTGAAGGATTTTTTTTAAGATGTATTTTTGCTCAACAGATTCCTTTTAGAAGCAACAGACTGCTGCAAAAGTAGTCTGGACAGTAAGGTGTCTCTTTTGAGAGATGCATTGTACTCTTGACAAAATCTTGAGATTCCAGTAGCCTCAACCTTTACTTTAATAGTTGACGATCTTTTGGGAAGATGTTTCAGTACTAATTTTCACTGAAAACTAGCAAAGAGCATTACACTAAGGCGTGTGTTTGCGTGTGTGTGTGGGGGGGAGGGAGTGACTCTTAAATTAAGTGTCATATCGACCAGTGAGGGGCTAGACCTACTCATTTCTTTGAGGACCCTTTGCTTGTAATCATTGAGCATAAGGGCACCACTTTAAAAAAAATCTCACTTTTAGAACCTCTTGATTTTATCACAAAGTTACAGAGAAATGACACCTGAAAATTCCACTTGATGAATAATTTTTAAAAGGGCTTGGAGATTTGAGAGTGTATGGGAATGCTCTTCTGAATATCCATTTCAAACACTTGAACAGAGATACAAGCAAAGTCCTTCCTTGCAGAGCCCAGCTATCCAGCTTTTTCCCCTGCCTCGGATCTTACAGGATTAAAACACAAACACACACACGCACGCACACACATACACACGCAGACACATTTACAATTAAATAAAAGAATCCCGTACGCCGGCCATCTGCTTGACTATCCACCAGCCTCCCTTGACTCTACTGGGTACATACCACCCAAGTTTCACCTTGTGTAACATTGTTTAGCCAATAAGTTATTCAAACCAGAATGAGTGCTTTCTTCTTAAACCAACTCCTCCAGTTATCCACAGTTGTGATGAAGCATCAAGGCAAGTAGATAAGAGAGTCAGAGCTGATCTCTGTGAAGTATTTTCTGTGGTTCTGTTTTCGTTATTGCTGCCTCTTAAAAAGTGCCTCAGCTATTTTAATATATAACAGCTTTGCTTAATTAGTTCTATATACAAGCTTCTTGTCCGCAAAGTGATTCACAGTATTGGGGGATTTGGTTACCCTGCTTTTAGCATTGAGAGCACTAAACTTTATTGGTAACCCTGCTGCTATCAAAGTCCTTCTGTTTGGCTTTAGAGAGGAAGCCAAGGGAGAGGGCCTTACTTAGGTCATGTATTGATGATGTGAGCGATCACACGGTGCATATTTTAAACAGTCTAAAAAATAAAACCATGGAGATTGCGACCAGAGACTGTTGTTGGCACTATATGTGTGCTTTCCAAGACTTTAGAGCATGAAGACTGAATCTCTTAGAAGTATTGTAGAGGTTTAGTCTGGGTCCACTTTGGAGCAAGCCAGCATGGAATTCAATTAAGTTTCTTTTTTGAATAGCCTTCTTTTTATCCTTTCTCATCATGCCTAAAAGAGAGGGGGAGAGATTTAGTCTTTGTCCCACGGGATTACAATGTCACTTGTTTTAAGATAGCAGATTGAAGTGTTAGGGGCTTATCAAAAATTAAAGCTCCAGGCTTTGTGTGTTTCCCCGTCAGGACCGGGTTTTTTTTTTTTTCTTTCCTTCCTTCAGTCCGGCTCTCATCGTTGAAATCATCTTGGCACTAATTCAATCCTAGGATTAGATCAACTGCTTTTGGTTGGAAATTTGAAACACCATTCAGGACTTTGTAAGACATGTCACAATTTAACATATATATCAATAGATATCTAGTTTGTCCAAGCAGCTACTTATCTTTTTATGCTACTGTGTGAAGCATAAACAGGTGAAGAACATTCAAGTTATTTTTTCTCCACTCATTACAGGTCATTTTATTTAGAAATTAAGTCATTTTTTCACTTTTAATAAATGAAAAAAAAAAAAAAAATATATATATATATATATGTAAATTATGTGTAAGCAACCCAAGATCGCAAATTTTACAACTGTGGTGCAGAGGCATGCAAACAGCCATATACATTCAGAGAGGCAACTGTCTGTGCCCAGCAATTGGACGTGCACATTGATACAAACATCAAGAGGATGAATAGAGGCTGAAAGGTCAGGGTGAACTTTATCTTCATAAACAGACAAGAGAAGGCAGAGCTCACCAGATGAAACAGGGGGGCACTTTTAATCCAGAACTTTTAATTTAAATGTGAAACATCATTTAACACGGTGACCAAAAAAAACACAATGTCATGACATTGTTGCTCGTCATTGACTGTGACATTTATGTGGCAACTCTGAGAAGACAGCCGGATAGCAGATCTAAGGGACAATAATTTCGAAGGATGCCATTGTCATTCAGATTGTGCTTGTTTTCAAAACCTTCTATTCTATTTCTACTGGTTGTGTTGGGTCTGGTTCTATTTATTTCCCTTTGACCCGCTGGCCTCTACCTACTCATGGTCTGGCCTTGAAACTCTAACTCCGCTCACATTATCTGTGGCTGTAAATCCTACCTTTAACCTTGTTTCCACAAGGATACATAAACACAGCATGTCTTTCTCCCCAGTTTATAAAGGGAAACATAGGTTTAAAAGAGAAAAGGACACTATATTGTTGTTCTCAACATGCTTCAATCTGTCTGATGCTTTCTCACATATCTTTAATGGTGTAGAGAGACACTGTGGGACTAAAGGTTTAAAAATACAAAAGAGAAAAATAATTACAAAAGCATTGTGCAACAACTCATAAAATGGAGAAACTACACTGCTGCAAGAATGTGAAATATAAGAAAAACACAACAGAAGGTATACAATCTAACATTTAGCAGCACATTTCTATTTAGTTCTGTGTGTAACTCAGATATATGTTAGGATTTTAATTAAAGTTTTGTTGCCGACACACCATTGTTTTTCTGTCTTTTGTTTCCAGTGGCACAGGAAGACGCAGTGTCATTGCGAAATATTTAGTCACACCCTTCATCCCTGACCTCTTGATGTGTATTTGAATGTGAAGCCTATTTTTGACACATTTTACGCAAAACATTACATCATATTCATTTCTTATACATGTTTTTTAAAGAGATTTTGCAGTTTTAAGGGGGAATTGCTCATATGCTTAAGCCAGGTGATTTTTTGTCTTCTTTTTTATCTCACAGACATTAATGCATAAGGACAAAACATGGTTGTTGCTGTTTATTTTAAAGATTTTGTTATGGTTAACAATTATAATATCAGAGCAACTACTTCACAAAGAGAGAAAAATTTAATTTGCCTGACGTTTCAACAATATATTTAAATAAACTGTTTTCCCTTCAGAATGAACCCATAAATTGCATTTACTTTAGGTTTTCCCAAAAGAAATTACCGCATTTCTAAAGTTATTGAACACAAGTCCTAATGATTTAAAGTAAAATGTATCTTAACAGTAGATTCAGGTTTTTAAATTCCATGGTAACATTTTCATTTTTTTGGCAAAATTGAATGTTAGGTTTTATGTTTTATGCAGCTATGTTGCATCAAACACAAATGCTTTCCTCAGAGCAAATAAATAAATAAATAAAAATAGTCAATGTAATAATCCCCTGTAAGTACAAAGCACTGAAAAAACCTTTTGTACAGTGTCTTATAAAAAAGTATTTTCTTTTTATCCATTTTGTTTTTTTGTTTAGTCACAGTTTAATAGAGCACAAAAGAAAATCTAAGCTGCACCATTATAGTAAATATTTTACATCCTCCAATTAAGTTAAAATAAACATGGATCAGTTGGGTGCTAATATAAGGATAACAGATCTAATTTGTGCTTTTGTTGTCTCCACAGCAAAACTGAATTTCTCAGTGTGAGGTCCCTAATAATGTAGTAACAAAGAGTAAAAAAAAAAAAAAAAGCAAAATGGATATTGTTAAAGAGAATGCATAAATAGCCCAATTAGTGTAGCAGACTGGGGCTGTTAGTATAATAATAAGAGAATTATAGAGCAGGAAAATGATCATGTGTGCATTCAAAGTGGGAAACTGTGTACTGCTGTGCACACAGTCCAACTCTTGTGTTTGCTGATGAGCTCTGTGTTAGCCTCCTTGTACGATTATGTTGAGGCATTAACAGCCTAGTAAGACAGGATTGGCTCTCTCCCAGGGAGCCTCAGTCCAGCATGTTCATCCTCCATTTAAGAAGACCGTTAGCTGATGAAGATGTGTACAAGCAAGACTGAAGATAAAAGAAAGCGGTTACTTGACACATTAGTATGTGTTATTTGATATATTGACACTTTCCTACAAATAATTCCATTTAGTGATCTCCATTTGTGAGGTAGAAAGCACCAGTTTAATTACTTATTAAATGTGATTACTTGTCAGGAAGCAGAAGAAATGTTGATGTTTAAAACGAAGTCGTGTCCACATCACTAAAGCCATATCACAGCTCTGTTGAAGTTTAATGATGCACAAATAGGTAGTTCAAATGTGAGCAACGATAGTGACAATTTGCTAACATTACAAAGTAGTTAAGACATTATTAAATATAACTAATTTATTTGACATAGTTTGGGTGCCCCACCAACAACTCACCCATTTAGTTTGTGAAAAGAAAAGGCAATTTCATAATATTTTAAAATTACTGTACAAAATGAAGAGAGACACATAAATTACACAGGTAGAGTTTAATCTCTTGTTTCTGTTTCTGTTCAAGTTCAAGCTTTAATATTGGAGGCGTAGCACAGCCAGTCATTAGAAAAGTTCAAAACCCTATCAGACCCTTTTTTCAGATGTCCCAGGATTGTTTCTGATCTGTTAATTCATTTTTTCAGACTTAGACATGTTTTAGCTAAATAATGTGTCGAGTAGTGATGTTGATTTTATATTTAAATTTGGGACTAAAACGACCTCATAGTTCCCTAGCAACAAGTCAAATGCTATGAGTTCATTGGGTGCCAAGGTTGTAAAATTCAGGAGCTTGCTACTGTTGGGCTCTATGTTGATTCAGTCCTCGCCATTTATAAATGCCTTTCATACTTGCAGATTGTTTTTTCATCCTTCCTGCTTCCATTTTTTACCCATAAAAAAACATTTCATACTCGTGTACTTTGCTTTTGAATTTCATTCTTTCGCAGTTGGTTTTTGATTTTTGTTACTTAAATTAGAGTTTGCATTGCAATTATATTTTGCTACAGAAAACGTTGCCAAGACACTTAGGTATGAATTTAGGTTGGCCGTTAAAACTTAAAAACATATTGATTCTGCAAAAATCGTCTCAGAAAATAATTTCTAGTCAACACCGACTAGTTGTTTGATTTTGGGGGAAATTGCTTTTTTACTCAAAATTGATATGGTATCATTACATTTTTTTGTGTGTTTTAAGTTTATAACAATACTTACGGATGTACTCTGTTGCAGGTTCTTTGCCATTAAGGTGAGAAAGTTGACAAAAGTAGATTATTGTTGCAGCAAACTACAAAATAAAGCTATGCATTTGTGTAAGTTGATGTTATATGCAGACACCTCAACAGTTTAAGCAGCAATAATTAAAAAGCATCACAAGAGAGGCACCAAATAAACAGCAGTATGCAAAATCACACTTGAGAGTTCCTCAAATTTCCACCTCTCTATCAGCTTGGACATCTATCAACACGAGACGGTAGATTATCTGTCAAATCTTCATAGTGTTAATTAATCCTGATAAGTGAGCAAATACCCTGAACTTTACAATGCTGCACCTGTTTAGAGATTCTTAAACCCACACTGGAAAGAGGAAAAGCTGCTGCACTTAGCGCCCATTATGCTGCAACGCTTGCAGGGAAAAATATCAGGAGAGGGAGAACACGTCCTCCACTGTGTTGTTGATTTAGTTTCCTCTCCCCCACTGCATTAACTGTGTTTTCTCAGCTAACGTTGTGCAAACTGTTTTGTCTTTGCATTGGGTCGTCATCCTCAGCAGTGGCCACACTCACATGGACTGAAGGAGCTGCATTAATAAGCTCAACTGTGTACAGGCAGCAAGAAACAGGAGTGTGTTTTCTCAGGGCAGGGGTGGCAAAGGAAAGCATTCAGTCTATGGCTAACGCAAAAAAAAGGAGCTTTTTGTTTTGGGGGTGGGGGGAGGAAGGAGAACCCAAGCATTCCAAAGCAGAATATAATGAGCTATTTTGTCCTGCTCAGTTTGCAGCAGAAAAGAAAATATTTTTGTTTGTTTTCTTTGACTCAGTTCTGCAAATATATTTTTTAGCGCTTCCTTAAATTTCATTGGAAAATCTGAAATATAAAGTGGTCTTGCTTGGCGGCGTTTGATCTTACACAAATTTTGTGGTTTCTCTGAGCCGACATTACGATGATATCTGAGAGTGTTTGAAAGTCTGAGCAAGCTTGTGTGTCTAATAAAGTCGCCCCTCCTGACAGGAGTTTTTCTGCTGAACAACAGAAGGGGCTCTGTTGTGTTGTGCGGCCCCAGCAGCTGGGAGGCAATAATCAAGACAGAGCCTGAGTTTGTTGAAAAAAACAAAAAGAACAGTCAAAGGGGAAACCCCACCGTCATGTGGACAATCAAATCATGTAAATTAGGGTTGGTGTCATATTTTGGTCTAAATAGTATAAGAGTTTTCCCTTCCATTTTAAATACATTGAAGAAATATTTTCTTGCAGAGATTGGTAATATATTACACATGCGATGCCAAGTCCGCAGAGAGCTGATTATATTGCAAATATTTAGTAAAAATCAAAACAAAATCCAAAGATATTCCAAACCTTAAGCTGACTGTATGTCACTAGCTTGATACGGTTAAATCTCTTCTTTCTCTCTCCTCAAACCAAGTTTAAATCACACTAAAATACCTGTTTATCTGACCCTAACCCTAACCCTAACCTGACAAACTACTGGAGAACAGCTCTGAGGGAATTTACTTATTCCTACAGCTGTATATTTTCACATAGTTAGGTTGTATTCACAGGACAATAACACAGACCGTTGATCCACATCTTTCTTAGCTGATGTCGAGTCAGGAAGAAAATTCTGTTTTAGGTTTTCTTTATTTACATTGCGTAACGCTAGATTTTGTTGTGCTGTTTTTTTCCACAAGGTTATGGAAACTGAGCACTCTCGTCACCTACATCAGCCTTCAGAACAAAGGCTATGCTTTACTATTTAATCTACAGCAATATTTAATTAATTAGAACCTCAGTGAAAGGTTAATTTAATGCAATAGCTCAGTTCAAAAGTGAAACATCTTAAATAGGTTAAATAAACACAGGCTCATGTTTTAAATCTGTTTTCGATCTTTTTCCTGTTAATTATGATCATTTTTTCACATACAATAGACAACAGTATTTAAAAAAAAACTTCTCACGAATGTGGGCTCAATAAAATATATATTTGTAATATCTGCTTAAAGATTATTGTCAAAAAGAACTTTTAATCTGACTAATAATCAGCCTCATGGGTATGCATATTCTAATTTACTGAGTATGTCGCTATATTTCATTTTCCATCTCGGATGTGTGTCCACTAACACTGCAGGGCAGCCAGGCCAGTACACTTTTTGCACATTATGTACACAGAAACTTTTTCAAGTTTCTGTGTACATAATGTAGACATTTTGAACTGACGGTTGTCCAAAACAGATTGTTGTGCTGTTGAAGGAATTAGTAACGAGTAGCAGCTCCTTATGGATTCCCTTACTTCTTCTAAACGTTTGTTGCATTTCATCCCAAGCAGCTTTTAGCTTCAGCACTACAAACAGCGAATGTGCCATCTGTCTCCAGCCAAAACAAACTATGCCTACTTTTAATTTAAGGAAATGTGCTCAACCCCAAGAATTTGCAGGAAAAAAAAACTGGAAGTTTTTCTTACTTGTAGGTAGTCTTTGACTTTTGAACAAACTGCTATAAAAGGTTTTCTTGTATCTTGTTTTTTTTTCCCTCTCCCTTGATGATAAAAGGTCGGAGACTTCATCAAGACAAGGGCCCTTTGTTGGTGACCTGAGTCTCTCCAGTGCATTTGCCCTCCCTATTCTAATTTCCAGAGCAGACAAGCAGGAATAATGCCCTTCAGTTGAGTGGGTGGTAATATGAAGACCTTCATTCAGAAGCAGGAGTCTGGAGCATCAAAGTCTGCTTCAGATCTATTGATCTGTATGTCTGATTACCATTAGTTACAGACAAATCCAAACACCATCGCATATTTGATCAATGTATGTGTCTGCTCTGTGATCCGAGTGTTCAGCGTATGGCAATGAGCAAGCAAGTAGCAAAGCAGCAATGCATGCTGAAAGAACTGCTGATTGGAGGGAAGAAAATCCTTAGGCAGAGTATTCAGCAGAATTGCTTCCACTGTGGATTTATTTTCTATTTTTTCCTGTTAAGGCTTCTGTTCAGTGTACACTCAGCGGGCTGTACACAGTGGCGAATGTTAAACATATCCTGCTGTTAGTGTCAGTTTTGGTGTGTGAGCTAGAAATGGGGTGAAACCAGACTTGCCATGGAGCTCAAGATCATTTTTGTTTTAAATTGTTCACAAAAGGTAATTTCTTCTCACCTCCAATTGGTGTACAGCTCTGTGGGGGCACATGGGGAGGAAAGGGCGAGGGGTGGGGGTGGGGCACGGGTGTGAACCATCAGCTCTTACACCAACAGCTGGAGTCTACCCTCCCTAGGTGAAATCTTTTAACTCCGCCAGCAGAAAATGTGAAAAAGAAATGTAACAAGGGATCTAACAGCCTCTGAAAATGATTTTTTTTAAAATTAAAATTAGATTTCAATGAGATTTCAGTACTCTTAAATAGAAGAGTAATCTGTCATCATCTAAACGTGGAAACATTTATTTTTCTAAAATCCTTCAAAAGACCTCAACTTTTACAAGTCTCATGGATGCAAATCGTACAGATTTTGTTTGAAGGGTGTGTAAAAGGTGCCAAGTAGCATATAATCAGTCTTACAAGAAATCAGCTACTTTAAAGCTAACAACTATTCTCCTGACAAGGACAATAATATTCCTGTCCATACTAAGTGGTGTTGATAAGCAGGAGAAAAATTCTTAAAGCCGATTTTACATTGATCATAGTATCCTACAGTACATAGACAACTTGAAGCAGTTCAGTACATGTGAGTGCAAAATGGTTCAGATGGAAAAAGCCCTCCTGCATTCTTTGTAGAGGCAGTAACAGACAGGGAGGAGCATGGGAGTTGACAGAGTCCCAAGTGAGCACTGTAATGCGCTGTACATCTCGATTTGCACTGAGCGTTTAAGTAGTTGCTGGGATTCATGGTGTAAAGTTCACCATACATAAAAAAATAAAATATATAATCTCGTATGTTTCATGAACATTTATTCCTTTAAACACTTCATTTCAAAATATCTTATTAGAAGTGAGACTAAATGTTTTTTTTTTTTTTTGGGGGGGGGGGGGTGTAATACAGCAGAGGAAATAAATATAGACAATGTTAGTGTTATTATCAGAAAATGTGATTTAGG
>CAEGAF010011544.1:0-17780 GCA_903067075.1 Micropoecilia bifurca
GTCATGTTTTTGGGCTGTGGGAGGAAACCAGAGAACCCGGAGAAAACCCACGCATGCACAGGGAGAACATGCAAACTCCATGCAGAAAGTCCGGGGCCGGGAATCAAACCCAGAACCTTCTTGTTGCAAGGCAACAGCTCTACCAACTGCGCCACTGTGCAGCCCAGGTCGCCAGATGGTAATAAATAATTATTTTTTGCCAAAATAACTATTAGCATAATTATACTTTTAATATTGTACACATCATTTTATTAAATCCGTTTGTGGAAGAGAAACAGGCCCAGAGCATCACATCTCCTCCATCATACGTAACAGTAACCATGAGGCTTTTTTTCCTACATCTTCCTTTTTTTCATGCCAAATTCTCCTTACCGTTTGCTGTTAAGAGATTCAGTTTTCATCACATTCACTAAAGCACACAGCTGTAATTAAAGACGTCGTAGAGTTTACCAAACGTCACTTTTCGTTAATCCTTGTGGTAGGATGGAAAAGACATTTTCCTGACATGCCTGACTTTTTCCTTACTATGCCACACAAATGACGGGCTGACTTGTAGATGGCGTCTAATGGTTGTTGTGAAGACTGGGTGACTACAAAATGTCACACTTTGCTGCAGTTCTCCAACAGTGAGGTTTGGAAACTTTCTTACAGTCCTGCTCAGCGTGTTTCTTACAGATAAATATGGGGGTTTCACTCAGTCAAGTTGCCTGTGAAGGATGACTGTGTCTCTTGCTATATTTATGCCCCAGGGAGACAGAAAGTCATGGATTAATAATTACAAATACTTTAAAATTCTCATCCACTAAAATATATGATGAAAATATATTATTTTTTTTATTAGTTAAACAATACATTCAAATGTGCAAAAGTCTTATCTGGAATATTTATACATGTTGTGCTACATCTCCACAATTTGATGCATTAATGATTTGACAAGAAAATTACTTAGCCTGATATGCTACGCAGACACGTCTTCACTGATGAAAATTCCACTCACCTCAGTATGCGGAATGCTTGGTTCAAACTTACAATATCTCTACATACTTCATCACTAATTCAATACATAATTATTTGACCACTTTCAGGAAATAATACAGCATTGAACTTTTAATCCCAGGCAATAATAAGGCAACCACTGAATATAGAAAAATAAAATTAGATGTCCACTAAAATCTACACTAGTTATCCCAATACACTTGCACTGCACAAAATGAGGAGTAGAAAATTCAACTTGCATAATTCAAATATGTGACTGAAGTTGATTTTGAACAAAATACACTAAATTTATTTATGCTGAGTCAGATTCAAGAAGGAACACTGCACTGTAATTAAAATTTCTTATGTGGTCTAAAACTCAACTTTTTGATTATCTGCCAGCAAAAATGTGCTGAGCAGGAACCAGAAAATATTTTTTTGGTTGTGTGAATCGAAGACAAGAAAGTGTTAGAGCAGCAAAAGAAATAAAAAAATCAAGATGCTCTTTACAACCTTGGACCTACAGAAATACATTATGGACGTAGATGATTGTTACTTTTTTTATCTATAACTTTCTATCATAGATGGAACCATTAGATGGGCAAGTGCAGGCTGCACATTTATAGCAACATCATAAAACAAGAGTAAAAACAAAAAGTATAGCTCAAGTTTAGAAATTACAGCAACTGGAGCTAGACTTGAATCTTCACCTTTTATGTGTTCATGTTGTTGCTTACTTTGCTCAAACATAAAAAAATATAAGTACATAAAAAACATTTTCAGGCACCAGGGGCCTCAGTGGTACAGCGGGTGCATCCTGTACTACAGTCTACAGTCCTGCTGTGCTGCTGTCACAGGTTCGATTCCCAAGTCTGGGCCATTTACTGTCAACTTCTAACAAATAGCCACTAATGGCAAGAAAGTAAAAAGAGACAAATAATTAACAATAATTATTAGGTCAGGGTAGACATGCAATACTGTCTCGGCTGTCACAAATTAAACTATTTCACCTACGTATTGCAGTTTTAAAGGGCTGTAATTCCTCTGGAAAAAACATAAAAACATGCAAACTAACTGATGGACATTTTAAAAGATTTTCAATATTTCTAGGCTTAGCGGTAAATAGAGAAGCCCACAAAAACACACAGACTGTTTAAAACAACTGGAGCCCATTGAGAGGAATAAAAATATCCCCAGTCAACGTGGTTTATTTCTGCCATCAGGCAGCCTCTGCAAAAACCTCTTCATCAATATTCCTGACAGATCTGATTTTTCACTCATTTGCTTTAAAACATATTTGTGTCGAGTGAATGACGCCACAATCAATCTCTCTGCCAATGTCAGACTCAATGACAAACCCATCCAGCATCAGGTTTTCACTGTGTTGTTACAGAGAGACAC
Source organism: Micropoecilia bifurca (assembly GCA_903067075.1). Lineage (NCBI taxonomy): Eukaryota > Metazoa > Chordata > Actinopteri > Cyprinodontiformes > Poeciliidae > Micropoecilia > Micropoecilia bifurca. Next base: position 2,377 of record CAEGAF010011544.1, read on the forward strand.
CCTGATGAATTTGTGTGGTCAGACAAAGTACTGCTCTGTTTACCCCAATCAACTGCATTTATTTCATTTTAAATAAGGGGATACAAGGAATGATGAAAAGCCTAGAGCTGCGCACTTCAGCTAAATCTTAATTTAGTGCGCTTCTAATACCGTTAAGAGCTTAGGTGATGCCCTCATAGCACGAGTGATGGCTCAGAGGACTTCTTAGGCAAGTTACCCTTAAGCCAGCCTGAGATGCCAGATGTTTATGCTAAAATGTCTCCCATAGATACCAACTTCATCCCATTTATCTGCCATATGCTCAGACGTCTGTGTCTGAGAAATGTATTATCCATTTTCTGCAGTTAAATGAGCCTTTCAAAGTGAATGTACTCGATGTATTTAAGATGCAGAACAATGAATCTTTGCATGCTCTTCCAGGAAACAAAAACTACGGAGCAGAATAGAATACATAGAATACATTTTTCAGGAACTACAGTTTCAAATTGCCTGAGCCATTTGCCTGTACAATCCGATTTCAATTACTCTTGCTGTAATTGAAATCATTGAAAAAATGTAAAAAGGTATTGGAAATTTGACCATATTGCTGAATAATATGTTTGTTGACTTAAAATACTTTTCCTACTTGCAAATCTACAGTCGTGGATACAGAATCACTGGACAAATCATGTCACAGACTTGATGGCTACTTTAATATGTTTACAGCATCCTCACAGTCAGTTCTGATGGAAGACATCTTTACTTATTCCAAAGAAAGATTCATTAAAACATTGAAAGAACTGGATTTTGTTTTTCTATAGTGATAAAAAAATAGTATTTGTTAATGTATTGATTAAAACGCATTCAGTCAATGATTTGATGTATATTTGCTTGACGATTTTGATGGCATTTCACAAAATGTGTTATTGCTTGTTTCATAATACATTTCTATATTATGTTTTATGATGTAAAGCACTTTGCAATGTGCTTTAGAAATAAAATTGACTTGGATATATAATTACTTTCTATACATCATCAACATGAAACTTGCTGGTTCGAATGAAGGTTCTCTCCCTTTTGGAATGGGGAAACACAGTTTGCACGACTTTGGACAGAGATGGACAAACAGAGTGTGTCCAGTCCTGGTTGAACATGTCTTCAAGCTTTTCTGGTTGATTTATTAGGTTTGAATCTAAAAAGTGTAGTTAATCAAGATCTCATCAAGAGAAATCCCCACCAGGCACAATCTGTCAATCACAAAGGGAATCTTTGAAATCAAGGCTCCAGGTTGGATCACAAATCAGAAATATTGAATACCGTTTTCTCCAACCGGTTTAAATTCGGAGAGAGGGAAGAAACATATAAACAAGCTGTTAGTTAAGATACACTGAGCTGAAGCCGCTTACTCATTTACGATTCAAAAACATTTTAAAATTTTAAGTCAGACAGGCTTGCAAATTCAGAATTGAACATGTTATTTCCCTTTGGACTAAACGTGGATTCACAAGATTGCTACTATTGGCAATTAGGATCATTTCTTTCGAAGAGATTTGAACAAATATCCACAGCTATTCAGTCAATGTCAGTGACTGCATGCCACAAGAGTTATAACATTGTTTATTTTGTTTAAGATTCTGCTTCTTCTAATCAGTCTGGTCAGAATAAGATATTACTAAGAGCCCAGCAAGGACATTTTCAATCTATTTGAAGGACACAACTAAATGCATTTAGGCTTAAATCTGAATTGTCCCTGGTTACTGAAACTACTTCGTAAACACAAATCTACAAACACATACGCTGTCGAAGAACTGGATAATCTTTCTGCTGACGAGTGACTATTTGGACTGGTTTTACTTTGATGTTTTGAGTCTCTTGCTGCCAAATGGAGAGTGGAGTTTGTCAGCTACCTGCTTCTGATCAAGGATTGGTTCCAGAGATCCAGCACCAAGTAGAAATTCACATGCAGTTTAGCTCTGGTTGTTATAAAATAAGTAAATGCATCAGCAAATAAAGATGTTTAATTTCATGTCAATTCTAAAAAATAAATAAAGACAGCAATAAAAATATCATTATTTAAAGTCAAACATTAAAATAAGATATCCCAACATCTGTTATGGAGTTTGTAGCTCAAACTTAAAACAGCTGCTGTGTGACAAATTAACTATAAAACTGGCTATGACTACTCAGATATTGGGGATTTAGAGAAGTACAGATTGTGACATACTAGAAAAACTGCAATCTCTCTGTTTGTAATATTGAAAACACATGTGGAGACAGTTTTGTACATTTGCTTCCAACGGTGTCCTCAAAACTCTTGAAGTTTTTGGTACACCCGTTGTTAACCCTAAAGCCAAACACATTTAATGATCTTAGAGAAAAGACCCCTGCAAACAGCTGAAAGCAAATGCATCACATTTGCTATAATTAATCAACCAGAGTACATGTAGAGTCTTATTAATAATTTTACAAATAAAGACTTATCTCTATACTTCTGGCAAAAATAAGGTGACTGGTGCCAACACCCACCAGTTTATACCAAAAACAGGTGACATTTCTACCTACAGACGTTGTAGCTTCTAACTAAAGCATTGTTGAACTTTTTTCATTTTTAATTAACTACTTAGTTTGCAGTGGAAGTATGGCTAATTGACAGCAAAATCCAGTCTACTGGAGTTTCTATAGTTGTAGCTGACAACACAGTCAAACATGCAAACTCCATGTAGATGGAGCACTAACAAGAAGTCTCACTAACGTACACCTAAAGTTTGTGTCTCTGTCTGGTACATTTTTGGCTAAAACACATTCATTCTTTCTTAAGTGAAGTAACTAGATGCGTAGCTAGAAATTGTACTCAAGGAAGATTCATGTTACCTCAAAATAATATTAGAAGTTAAGTAAAAATTATGGTGCAGTAAAACTACTCCGAGAAGTTTTTTTTTCCATTTCACTTCACTGAAACTTTTCCTGCAGGGTCTCATTCGTTCTCCACATCATCTTGACTTTAATCCAGGCTCCTCCTCTAAACTGTGGTGTGCTTATTTCCTTTCTCCTGTCTGAAGAGTGGTTCTCTACAACAAATTTAAAAAATAATAATAAAAAAAGCATGCATTAAGAGGCTTAGTAGAGGCAGTGATTTAGCAGCCAAAAGGTCACTTTTGCAAATTGGGTTCATTAATCTTTGAGCGTATGGCAGCCGCAGTGGGACACTCTTCACACATGGACGCAGATTATATTGGGCAAAGAACTCATAGATTAGCCTCAAAAAATAGAAAGTCTGGGAATAATAAAGACTCTTCTGACGAAGTTGAGACGTGGTTCTCTGAAGTCCCATTGCCAGTTTCACTCATATCACAGGGAGCTTTGCTCAGTTGTGAGAGGAGGGGGTAGAGGAGGCAGAAGCAAAGTTTGACTGAGCTGTGATTATACCATCACAGATGATTATAGTCAGACATTCCTCTGACCCAGTGCATGACAGAATCTCTCACTTTCTCCTCTCGATTTCTCTTTTTTCTCTCCCCACCACCTCAGATATTAACTTTGGTGCCAAATGGCTCACAAAAACCCCTGCTTGGGACATGATCCTGTAGCTTATACTGCAGATGTAGTTATCTGAACGTGCTTATTCAGAGAGGACAGATTTTTCAAACATTTGAATTCAAGCTGTAAAATTTAGACTCAGTAGTTATACAGCAGACACTCAGCATCAAAATCAATTGCTATACCAACATTTCATCAAAAATCTTATTGTCTGAAATGTACTCTGTTTTCCTACAAAAACAAAAGAAAAAAACGAATTAGACAATTAGTAATCCTCTGCAGGTTTTGTAAAATATAAAGGAGACAAATGTGTTTTTCAAGAAATAAAATCTGAATTTATTGTTTGTGGTGCAGTTCAAACTGGTGGTGAAATTGCGTGTGCCAGTGTCAAACACATAATAAGGCAATGCTGGAGAACATGTCCTTACAACATCACAACACAGACATAGTTAACATTATGTAAACATATTACTTTACTGACTTCTGTCTGTGTGCAATTGGGCCATCTACAAAAACAATTTGTGCTGATCAATATAACATTTTTTTAGTGTTTTCACTAAAAATGCAGGACTGTTGTCCTTTTTAGAACTGCAATTTTTCCCTTCCATTTGGGCAAGAGCCATAAGCCAGAAAAAAATGTCAATTAAGAATAGTTTAATCCTAAAGTTACTTGAAGCAATCATTTTTCCATTGGGTGAAGTCAAAAAGGAAACAGAAAGATGTTATCACTGATAAAAAAAAAATCAATTTGGACAAGTTGTGACTGGATTTATTCATCAGCAAAGTAATGGAAACGGCTTTGTATCAACAGCTAAATAGTTGCTTAACAATGACCAACCACTTTCATGTCTTTCAGTCTGGATTCGTTATCAAAGTGTTCACCCCACCCCAACAATAAAATACTTTGCGGTATTCTGATTTAGTAATGTAATATTAGCTGTGTTACCACCCCCACACCACTAGAGGCAGTACCAACCCCGAAAAGATGCGACTAAGGAGCAGATTTAGACTATAGAATTTGGTAAAAACTGTGAGCCTTGCTGAAATAATTAAAGACACAAGTTCAAATCCATGCTGAGAGTGGAGCTCCTCCAATCAGAGCTCCTCCGCAGCTCTGACTGGCTAAGCAATGTAACGTGATCCTCTGCAGCAAGTGATGGCAAAGCGGGGCGTCATCACGACTTTACACAAGTGTGTCTTTACCTCCAGAGGCTCCGCCGAACCCCTGAGACCGACTCATCGAACCCCTGGGGTTCGACCGAACAGAGGTTAAGAACCACTGGATTAGATAGAGAAATCTAATGGTTGAAATGCTGCCTTCCTATGTTTTTAGTTTATAACCAAATGAAAATAAGATGTATTTTGCTGGGATTACTTTAAAAGGTCACTTTCTATCCCAAGCACCCTTATCTGCTGCCATAATTCACTGTCATGTCACTGCAGCAAACCTGCGTGGACAAACTGAGGTCACTTTAATTTGGTAAGTAGGTGTGAGTTTATAGATGTCGTGTGTGCTTACATCACTTTTCTGTCATTTAATATGCTGGTTGTTTGCTTGGACTCAATATCAACGATATATCTGCAGAAGGAGTAATGGGACTCCTTCAGATTCAGAGTTTTGTGCAGAGAGAAAATTTTAAATTACATCAATACTTAAAGTATTGCAATAAAATGCCATTACGTCCAACACTCAAACATATAATTAACCCATTCATATTGATAAATTCCATTTTATTAATCTTTGTTTTGACAAAACATCTCAGAAGTCCAGATGTCGCCGTGCGTTCTCAGTCTCTCCTCTGCCATTAGGGTGCTTATCAATAATGTATGTTGCATAAATGAGTTATCAGCTCTTTCTCTTTCTCCTTCTTTGAGTTCCTTTTCTTCACTTATGTTATGGCTGGTTGCACTGGCCAAGGGTCCAATAAAAATTTATAACCTGTTCTGCAGCTCTAAAGCTCCAAATTGGTAATAAAGCCTTCGTTTTGTTGCTTGTGGTTCTGCTTTTGTTAGAATTGACTTGTCAGATCCTGAAGCCGCATTTCAGCAGGTCTCAATGCTCATATTGAAACAGGAGATTCACACTGATGATTAGTTATAGAAATGTGACTATATGTTAAAAAATAATAATTAAAGAGACTGTTGGAGTCTAATGAAACTAGACTCATAAAGACTTCCCATAATAATCAGCAAGGCTGCAGATGGGATTTGATGATCCTCTCCCTCCCACATACAGTACAACGCACATAACGCGCATTCGCATCCAAAATTAGTATTTCATATTCTATCCACTGGGTGTGTAATGACGGCCGTTATTGAAGTGGGTAATTGTCTTACAGTGGTGCCGTGTTATTGGATCTGGGGGCAGTTCTGCAGACAGTCGGAGGCAGCTGGATGTAAAGTCGCTGAGCGGTGAAATAGGGAGCAGCGCTGAGCACACACACGGATGATGGTATCAGGATCAAAGAGAAATGCTAGCATTGTGCAGTCTGACCCCCGTGAATGGCACTCAGCCCACCTGTTACCTTATCCCCCATGAGACTCTTGCAAACTCAGTCCCTTTGCCTCCTGGAACCAGACACTGAGCTCAGAGAAAAATCTGATAAAGACTCTGCATGGCGAGATTCAGTCATCAAAGGCTTCAGACAGAGCGGCTCTAAGACGGTCTACCTCGGAACAAACTGGGCCCTTTGACTGCACCAAAAAGTTTGAAACAGATTGCATCCATTAAAGGACATCTGAAGATTAATGGACAATTCTGTTTGAATCAGCAGTAACAGAGGAATACCACCCCCACGCCAGGTTAGGTTCGTTTCTTTTTTTTTCCCCATCTTAAATATATATCTTCTATTTTAGGCTGACTGAACTTAAAGAACCACAAAAAGCATTTTAGCTGGTGGCATAGTTAAAACAGCGAGTGAATAATACAACAGAAGTCAATATGATGTGAATGATGCTGTAACACCTTATAAGACAATATCTACCATCATAAAAATATCCAACAGCATTTAATCATCATCGCTGTTGGTAATTGAAGCTATAAGGACGCTAATTGTTTCCATAAAATATATAAACTCTGGGATGGGTGGAGGGATGAGCTCTAATTATCCAGCAGTGACCTCTGATGTAAACAAACGGTCACAGTCTGACATCACCTTTCACTGCCCCTCTGGATAAACAACAACAAACCCAACCTCCGTCACACCGTCACACACTCTTAGTTAACGCCCGCCACACAAACAGCATTGATCCAGATCCTGTCCAGCTGTGCACAGCAGGAGACTGAGCTGGCAGGAGGAGAAGAAGGACAATCCCTAACGCCCTGCGGTCTGCGCTCTGGCCAACCAGCTGGTGTCATTGGAGACTTGGACCATAAAGGTGATTTCTGAGAAGAGGCTGTAGGTTGCAGCAGCTCTTTTCAGGGTGGTTATTTTATCAGCAGGGGGTTTTCTCAAAGACTGCATGAACAAATTGTTCTGTGGACTGGTCCCCTTCAAACTATAGCTACATATAACCTCTCTAATTAGACCCATCATGCTGTTGTTAGGGGTCAGTGAGGCCAGTAATCCAGCAGGGAGTCTGATGGTGTCACATTTTCACTTTTAGAGCAAAAGCAAGGATAGAATTTGCTCTGCTTCTCCAAATTTAGCAGGGTTTTTTTTTAAACACTCCTTTCTTTTAAGTTAGAAAAACTACAGTATGTGCCCATAGGAGGAAAATACTACATCCAGCAAGTACTGCGGTTTTCAAACATATAACCCACAGGAATGTGTTTAATTCTTTCAAGCCAAAAACCACTGTGAGGATTAGTTGTGCCTGCTTGTGAAGTTAAATATGACCTGTAAAAACATCATGCTGGTTTTTTTTTTTTTTTTTGCTAAAGCACAGTGGCACACTTCTTCGAGTATTTACATAGTGACTTGAAAAACCGAGCTATTTCCTCTTTTGCCAGACCAAAGGCAGCCAAGACATGAAAAAACAGGTCTTTCAGTCCATCCTGTGGGAATTGTTTTTCCTTTTGCCAACCACCACATGCATTTTACAACTACTCGGTCAAAGCCAGGATTTCCCTTTAGTAAAAATAAAAGAGGGGCTTTATTTGACTGCTGTCTTAATTTATGCAAAGTCTTAAAGGAGTAAGAGGAGGGACAAACAGGGGGTGACTAAAAAAAATCCGTACTTGAGATTAGGGTGTAGGATTAATAAGGAAGGGGCTCTGAATACGTTTTTACCCTCCTTGTAAAGTTCTTCTGTTTTTTTAATTAGCCCACTTTAAATGATTTAGACCATGAAACGACTTAAAATCTTACAAAGATAACCTAAATAAACCCTAAATGCAGCTTTCAAATGATGGTTTCCTTTATTAAGGGACAAAAGTTATCAAAATTAAAGGCCTTATGTGAATAAAAGTAATTGCCCCCTAACCCTAATAACTGGTTGTGTCAACCTTGGCAGCAACAACCATCATCAAATGTTTGTTTAAACTGACAACAAATCTTTTACATTGCTATGGGGAGTTTTGGTCAACTCTTTTTGGAAGAATTAATAGCATTAAGCTTCACTAAGGTCATGCCACAGCAATTCACTCAGATTCAAGTCTGGACTGGGCCATGCTAAACTATTTTTTTTAGCCAGGAGCAGTGGACCTGTAGATTTGTTTTGGTGCAACTCAGCCCCAGATGTTACACTACCACCATCATGGGTGACTGTTAGTATGATGTTTTTCCTCTGAAATGTTCTACACAAGGCGCACTCCTTTCACCACTGTTCCCAGTTTTCATCATTTGTTCTGGTGGTTCTCTGAAGTTTGAAATCCTTGGAAATAGATTTTTTTTTCCTAGACTGATGGGACATAGGTGACTTTGTTTCTGATCTGTTCTAACATTTTCTTAGGGGACGACGGCTGCCTTTTGAGATTTTTGAGTCAACTGTATGTTATCACACATGATCCATTTAGAAAGTAATGAATCATAGGTGTGGCAAGTGTAACTAGTTTGTGGAGCTAGAATAAATATAAATTCACACCAAAGCATTGCATTTCCACTTTGTATAGACCACAACTGAACATTTTAAATGTCAAAAGAAAGGATTTAAAAGCATGATATGCTCACTTGCAACTTAATCTGTGGCTTAACAAGCAGTGTGAGGGGTGAAAATGATTTCTCTCCTCACAGGACCTGATTTGTTTGTATATCCTGTCAAACTGCTTTTTTAATATGTCGTCTGATTCTAAAATGTGTTCATCTGGAACATTTAGAGGGTAAAAACATTTCACAGAAATGTGTGGATATCTCCAAGACATTATTAAGACGGATTATTGTTTATGTATATAATAATAAAAGCACACCATATGCATCAAACACTACACACAACTGGCTTAGAGGAACATTGGTCAAACATTTCCTTTGCAATTTTACAGCATCAGTCTAACACAAAGTGTGCTCCATCCGCATCACTCACCTACATCACATCCTTCAAGTCAACTCCGTCGTCTCTTGTCTCATGAAAGGCAGTCTATTACTGCACATTAGCAGCAGAGTGAGGCAGGCAGATAAGGGAGGCTGCTGATCAAACACACAGACAAATCATCAGTGACAGAAACACACATTTGTTGCTCAGCATTTAGCTTTGATCTCCCGCTCTGCCAAGAGCCAAGGAGAAGCAAATCTCAGCCTTTGAACTGGAGCTTTTCAGTCGAGGTATTTCTCTGCTCTCTAACGGAGAAGTCTGCGAACACTTCACAGGTTCATCTTATGCAATCCACAACCGACGCAAGCAGGAAAGGCTGTGTGAATTGATGCGACGTAGGTGAAAGCAAAAACGCTCGTATCATCAACGCGAAAAACATGACACGCTTGCTGTAGCGCTGATCGCCTGAGATTTTAGGTCTCTAATGGAGATAACGGAAAGGGAAGAGACTGGAAAATGATTTTAGAGCTTCTACAATAGCATGTTTAGTAATAAATTCCATGCTATTGAGTTGTATCAACAGGTTGGAGCTAAATCACTGAGCTCAGCTTATGTTTCGCAGGCAATATGAAGCACGCACAATAATCTGATCAGCTTTAGAGCTAATCTTCTGATCTCTGATCTACACTGATCTCCGACGTGCGTTTGTTTGTGTCCCGGCAAACACATGCACAAATGTGCATGCGCCTCCCCGCAGACAGGGGAGAGTAAACTGTTTTTGCAGCATATTAATAACGGATACATGGCAGCTGTGTCTAAGCTGTCAGCCATGGATCATCTCATTTCCTGAGCAGACCAGCCCAGGCCCCCTGTGTGTTATTACAAACAGGTCAGATCATGTGACAGGAATGGGAGATTACTGCAGAAACTAATTGAGGCTGCTCTGCGTGTTCTCTGCCGGAGAACAGTGGGGTGACTGTTTGGTCAGGCGGTCTGATACCCGACCCTCCCGTGTACCCTGCAACCATAAAATGCCCATTACAAACAAAGACTCTGTCAAAGCTTAACGGACCTGGACAGTCTGCGGCGAACTGGGTCGTTCCTCTGAGTTTTTGGGGGGATTCCCCTCATCCTGTGGACGATGGAGCATGCGTTGTTTAAAGTAAATCCAGCACATCTAGCTCAGCGTGTAACTTCATTGCATCGGCCTCATTATCCTTGAGGTCGTGCGGCTCAAACACAAACCACTCCGAGTTATGGATCCTGTTTATTCTGGCTCTACGTTTTCTCTGACGTGACACTCACTGTTGACTCCGTCCTCTTCCATGTGTCCTGACCCAGCTGCATTATTTATGGTACATGATGCTTTGGCTGCTGTGCACAATATCTGCCCTGGCTGTAGCTCACCAGTGTTGGCACAGAACCACTGTGTGGCTTTTATTACCTACAGTACAATAACGCTGCAGAGAGGCCAACAGCAACTGCCGCAGCCAGCAAGCTCCTCGCAGCAGAAGCAACTGTCAGCTCACATTTGCTCTGAGTGGACCAGTATGGTTGTCACACAGAGCTATTATTACGATACAGCCCAGGGTCGGGTCGGGACTCCGGGGTGAAACAAAGTGAGCTTGTGTCATCCTTTTCCGTGCTGCTCTTCTGTGTATCAGCATACTGTCAGGCCTCCGTGAAGACAATTTCACATCAAGAGCTACAGAAAATCCCTTCTGACAGGTGAGACATCCAGAAAGTCACACTTATAGAAAAAAAAATCTGTTTCATGTTTGAGGAAAAAGATCGGATGATACGGAGGCACAATGTGTCCTTTTCAACACTCGGACTCCTAAAGCCTATCCTGCCCATACATGGCACAAACGGCTACATACACGCCAGTCCTTATAGCCAACCACAAGACCAAGGGCCTGGCTACACAAGTAGACACTGGGGGAAGGGGCAGCAGTATTGTATTTCCACAGGACATAAGTCCCTGTGTTTGTATCTGCTGCTGGCCCCAGGCATAGCCCCGGTTCCAGGCTAGTACCAGTGCCAAGGCAAGCACAGGCGCCGGAGCTGGCTGGACAAGTCCGATAGCACTTCTACACATGGGAACCTGAGAGCCACTATGCTTTTAAAGCTTGGCTACTTGTGCTGCATTTCCAGTGGCATACTTAAGGCACCAATAAAGCAATAATCTTGACCACTCTTGAGTCAAGTGGCTCTCCTGTTTTAAGTAATGCACTGTGTGCAAGTCTAATTGATTGAATCTGGGCGCTCGAGTGTGATCAGCCTTTCTCGGACATGGCTCTGGGTTTTTGTAAGAGCTGAAATGATGCAGAGCACTCGGTTTATCATACGTGGAAGTTGCATATTGACTGGTAGTTTGTAAAACAGCGACAGCCCAGTCAGCTCGAATCCCGACGTGGATAAATTTGTTGGCAACCCAGAAAAAAAAAAGTATAAACAGCTTTAAAAATCAAACACATTGAAAATTTTAGAATAATCCAAACTTCAGTTTCAGGAAATTGATCAGCAAAGAAGAAAGGCCATCTACTTTACTGGATATTAGCCCTGCTTTAATTTATATTACTGTGTTATTAAATCAATCATTTTGTCAATTCATGCATCTTAATAGAGGTGATTTTTCTTTTCCTGTACCAATTGCTATTAAATTAAATCAAACCAGATGTTTAATTCATCTCGGTTCCATGGCTTATTTTCAGTCAGAAAACGGCCTGATGCAAATGTGGATGAAAAAAAAAAATCTCCTTTAGCTGCCAAAAGAATCAATGGGTAAGGGCATAATTTATATTGACATGTATTTATTGATTATAACCCAGGAACAAACCGTGATGAGCAAACAATCTACTTCTAATGACAAAAATACAAGGGATCTGAGTAAACAGCAATATTCAGCTTTCTTATTGTTCAGCCGATTTAAGTTTAGCTGATTATCAGATTTCATCAGGGTTTTGTTAAAGCTAATATGAGAAGATCTCAATGATCTTATCTTACTTTAAGTGAACATATCTGATCTAAGAAAAAGAGGGAAATATTTAATGAGCAGAACTTTTGCTACCTCATGTCTGTGGAAACATCATCCTCCATCTGGATCTCAGGCCATCAGTGAGCAGGCAGATTAACAGTCTCTCTCTTCAACACTCTCATGCTCTCTTTGATGAGGCAGCCTTGGCTTGTTGGTCTTCTGAACAATTTGTCCGGAGAATGAGGGAAACCGTCTCTCCAATGGACTTCAATGTCTGGATGAAGCTTTTTGGCTCACCCATCAATAACAGCAGATGAATAAAAGTTACTCCCCAGGTTAAATCACAAGAGGTTCCAAGTGCGTTACAAAATAGTCATGTTAGGCTAAAATGAACAGAGTGGAAATGGCCATTACCTGGTGAGGTTTGCACCTTTCTCCTCCTCGTTGTTCTTTTCCTCTGCTTCTAACATGTTGTTGTGTCTAACTTTAACAAGCTCAACTAAACTTCATTAAGGCTTGAGACATGTTCACATAAAATGTCCAGAAAATTATCACAAAACACTTTAAAATAACTAGACATCAAAATATGTGACATCAAACAATAACTGGGTAGAGCAAGAAGCATAAATTAATATGAAGATTTCAAACTATACGTTTCTACAAGTTGCACTCTGTCCATGGAAGGAAAATTGTCTTGCAGTAGTTTAAGGCTCACAAGGCTTTACCTCTACATTACACAATTGGTAAAAATACAGACACTGTATTGGAAATGACAGTCTACATTACCCTCAGACAAAATGAGAAGTTAAAAATCTTAGCACTGCACCCACCACAAGAAGCAACTCGGTTTTTGACAAAATGTCCTTTTCCACTAATATTAGTACCACTGCTGTCAAAGCTCTTTTTCTAATAGAACAGATGTAGCCTGTAAAACATTACAAGGTTGAAGGACAAAAAGAAAGAGGCATCTTTGATCATTTTGTTTGGCAAAATCTCTCTAAATTGTCCAGAGTCCTGAGTCCTCCTTAATGTGTTCCTCTTTTTAGCTCATGTTATTGTAAATTCGAGGTCTGGTCGTTTTGAAGAAAATTTCATATTTTGTGTCTAGTGAACCATCCATTTCTGTTGTCCATTATCCTTTGCGAATACCAAGTGATGACCCATTTTCAGTGTTTTTTTCATTTTCTCTTTTTACTGTAAAATGTCCTAATATTTCAAATCTTCCAAGAGGCAGTGCACTCTAACAAGGTTCCTGGAGCTTTGGGAAAAGAAGGAACCACACGGCATCATCCTCCATCATACTTAACAGAATGAGGCGATTTCCAAATGTTCCTTTTTTGTTTCATGCCAGTAGCATGTCGAATTTAGTACTTATCCTACTGCGATAAGAGATTAATCAATATTAAGGAATACAACATCGTTTCCAAGGGCGTGGATGAATTTGCTCGAATGCATAAACGTTAAATTTAGATTTTAGAATACTCCTGGGCTCGAAAGAGGCTGATAAAAACTAACATGAACAGAAAAGTGAATTAAACTACATGCTGCATGGCATGCTGGTAGTTTTCAGTGCACCAGATTTCATGCTCAGTAACATCCTCTCTTGTCGACATTACTTCCAGTTTATAAATTTTGTTACCGGCCTTGTTTGAGAAATCACCACAGTAACATATAAAGTAATTTTCTGAGCAGACATCCGCTAATTTCCTGCACTCCCTTTGGCTCCCCAGCCAATAGGATGGATGATGATTATGCAAACTGAAAGATCCAGACTCAGTGGGCCGAATAGCAATGTATCTGAAACATGAATCCATGTCTAGGCATGTATTACCCCACTCTGCACTCATATATTATTACAACTACACTGCACTGATTTCAACAAGCAAGTCACCTAAAGTGGTTTGTTATTTCAATTCAAATAAAGTTGGTGAGGCTAAAAGCAGACGAATTGTGCATAGATGGGAAAGGCTGAGATACATTTAGTCACTTAAATGGATGAAAAAAAAAGTTATTCATCAGAGGTTTCTGTGAGATCCTCCATGTCCGATGCATTTATTTTTAAGGCAAGTCCTCCATTTGGACTCACTGGTCAATTTATCAGGCCCATCTGTTCAATTACTTGTTAACAGAAAAAGCAAACCTGCCAAGACCAGAAAGCAGCAAGTCGATGCATTTAGACACCAAGACGCAATAAAAACTTCCTCCTGAGGTTCCCAGTTAAAAAAATCAAAACTAACTAATAAACAGAGTAATACATACTTATAACAGTTTTTTTTTTACATTTCAATAACTATAACCATCAAAATAAATCCAGGTAAGATTTTATAATACTGACCTTTAAAACCTGGATCAGTCCTGCTTTTTGCCAAAAACATTGTTGGCTGTGTAATGATTTTTTTTTCTGTTTATCATCTGTGGAGTGTAAAATAATTTATTCATCTCTACTGATCTGCTAAGTTAGCAATAAATCTCACAATAAAAAAATACACACACACACAAACAAGAAGGTCTTTCATCATTGGGTTCATACAAATAAACCCTTAAGCTTTGAAAAATAATTATACACACTATCGAACTGTAGAAGGGGAAGTTGAGAATGTTTAAAATTAAGTTAATTATATATTCATGTCAAATAAAACATTGTTTTGTAAGCTATTTAAAAATGTTTTCATTTGTCATTGACAGATGACAAATGAAGTCATCTAAATGCAAACATATTTGAATGTAAAGTTTTAAGCAAAGTGAAAGAACTGATGCAATTAAATTTTTCTAACATAAAAAAATGTTTTAGAAAAATGACAGCAAACTTAATTCAACGACTGTGTCTCCGTGTTTTATTCTGGGGATGCAGAAACGACTCAATTGTATGATTTAATTTATGTATGCAACCTGGACCAGTTTGCCTTCAGATGGAACTATATTCATAAACTAAACTTAAAATAAATCTTTTTTGAGTGACTGCCAATAACATCCTCATAATTATATCAGGGGCATTTATCGTTCAATAGCATAAGCTTATAAGAAAAAAAAAAGAACTGACAACAGATGGGCTTAACGCCACTTAAGTTTCCCATCCATTACCTTCTCCAAACCTTTTGAGCTCATTGGAGAATTAAATTATTCCATACAAGAGGCTGAACAGACACATCCACCTGCATCGTAGGTAGTGTTACACCCTTACAGCGATGCTAATGCACCACTACAGACATGTGACCCCTTTAACCATTGCTCCCGGAGGCACTTTCATTACTGCACTGCTGTGATATGAACCAGTTGGTGTTTTACAGAGATTGGTCGCATTAAAGCCAATCTGTTCACGGACGCGGATAAGCGACAGAAGCCGTTAGAGCAAATTCAGAGGTATATTTGTGATTCATTACAGAAATATCATTAACACTGACCATTTAGCATCACCATGAAAAGGACTCCGGGGGGGGGGGGGGGGGGGGGGGGGGGGGGGGGGGGGGGGGGGGGGGGGGGGGGGGGGGGGGGGGGGGGGGGG
>CAEGAF010011565.1:0-10917 GCA_903067075.1 Micropoecilia bifurca
GTGTGTGTGTGTGTGTGTGTGTGTGTGTGTGTGTGTGTGTGTGTGTGTGTGTGTGTGTGTGTGTGTGTTCACCTCTGTACTTGGTCACCACTGTGGAGTTTAGACTCTGTGGCTCCTGGAAGGTGACGGTCAGCGTGGTGCTGCTGCTCACGCTCAGTCGAACCATGGTGGGGGCCTCCGGGGCTCCTGATAGGGGGCCAAAGAGAGGCATCAGCTGCATCAGTTTACAGTTTAAACAGGGGAGACATTAAGAAAACACATGGCTGTCATGTTTGATTCAAAGACAGTATTTGAATTCCATACTAAACCATTCCCCAGGACTTTCTTCCTTCACCTCAGCAGTATTGGCCTTGTAACATTAGCATTGGAATTACCCCAGAGTGATGCGGGATAAACCAGCTTACAGTTTCATTATCTCAAAAGTGAAATATTCTCCACTATCAGGAAGCCAAAGCAATTCAACAAAAAAACCTTCGCCTAGTCTGCTTTCAGAAAGTGGGCTTTAAAACTCCCCTTTCTTTGCATTTATGAATAGAACGCACGTCATTGACATCCACTCTGTACATGTGGTTAGACTGAATCATGCACATTCATGAATTGAGTTTTTTTCCCCCAGTAATATGGCGTAAGACACATTTTTTTTTATCGTGAATCACTGCTATACATAAAAACTCCAGGTTCAACTCGAGCTCCGTCATTCAGGGAGAATACCTGAGCCGCGTCTTCGGTGTTTTCGACTCACGTGCGTGCTGGAAGCCCGTCCTCATGCGCTTGTACAGCTTGCTCCTCCACTCCCACGTCCTCAGCTGCTTGTCTTTGTGGCAGGCCTCGAGCGACAGGCCGTCCCTCTGAGCCTGAGCCGCCAGGTCGGCTGCCCGCCGCTCGGCCTCCTCCACCAGGGCGCTCAGGTGGGCCTCGCGACTCTCCACGCTCACAACTAAAAAACACACACACAAAACACAGTTTTCAGTCACTTACATCCAACACATCCCGTCTCTCCTACTTTGGAATTTTGTTTTTTCACCGTGTTTCATTTTGGTGTTAAAAACTTCAGCTTTTAGGTAGTTTCAAATCAAGATTCTCTGAATGGTTCCGAAACATCTTGTTAGGTTTACATGTGGTGTAGAAGGACAAACAGAGTAGTGCCACGAGTAGAAGTAAAATATGATTTGTGGATAAATGTACTTTTATCAGAATAAGCTAAGTGTAATCTCTGAGTTAAATCCAGAAAGTGTCTTATTGTGATAAACTGTCCGTCTGCTCCAATGTCTAATAACAGCATAAATTGAAATTTCTGTTTCCATCCAGTATAGTACAAACATGCATTTTGTTAAAAAAATATTCACATCTTTATACCATTACAAAATAAATATTGTTTGTACTATTTTCAATTTTAGATTCATGTGTTCTGGGTTTTTAACCTGGTTTGAAGACTTTTTTTGTACTTTTTAGTAATTTTTTTATTATAGTCTAAACCTACAAAATATGGAGGTCTGGAGCACAGCTATAAACAGAGTTAGCATGGACTCATATCCAAATATATGTACAGCCTCAGTGGTGAAATCAGGTCTAATGCGAACAGAGCAGACATGAAAGAGAAGATGCAAACGATGGATGGGTGAAAATTCATAACCGTGATCTATTGGAGATTTTTTTTTCTCCACAAAAAACACTCTTTATCTGTCATACGACTTCATCTGCATGTTCTAGACCTCTGTAACATTTACATTTTAAATGATTTTATATTGGCCCTAACGTCCCCCTGCACTGCTGTTTTCTGTGCATCAGGAATTCGTCACGCAGCATCGCCACAGTGAAGCAGCTGGCTGAGCAGGAAGAAACACCTCCAGGCCCGCTGCTGGGAATGCATGGTGGTTATGGCCGATGCCCATCCGTTTCCAAATGCAGCTTAAAGAACTGTGTTTCAGGGTAACTGCAGATGTCATTCTCATCTTTATGGTAGACCACAGATGGTGGCGTAATCCCCAGCAGGGTGGTTTTGCAAGTTGGCCCCTGAAAAAGAGCTCTGCACACGGTGCACAGGTCAAAAAACCGAAAAAATAAGTGTACAGTTTATCAAGATTGTTTACCTGTTTCATTGAATATCTTAATGGAACAGAAAGTAATCAGGTGTTTTGTGGAGAAAGGCTCTGTAAACAGGAATCAATCCAAAACATAAGAATACACTCACACTTTCCTCTGAAACATTTTGATGATTGGTTTTCTATTTTGTTGGATATGGATCATTATTAGTTGTGCCTGCTGCTAGCATGTACTGGTTCTAAATGAAAATGATCACTTTCTTCTTTGAATTCTAATTTTGTCTTCCAATGTTTCACTTCCTGCTAAAGAGCCCCCTGGTGGTTGAAGAAAAATCCACAGAAAAGCCACACCGCGTTGCAAGCTGCATGGTTCAAAGTGTAGGTATAAAGTAGCGGGTTATAGTGTGAAAAATATGGAATATAGTGGAGGTTAATAAAAAGCTCCATCGAAGTCTGTTTTTGAATAAAAGTCAAACAAGTAAGCTCCTTGGTTGTTTTTAATAAATGGCAAATACTTTGAGATCCAGCCAACATTCCTCATGCTAAAGAGATTTTGTGAAGATTACACTCTTAAGAAATTTTTGCTTGTGTCATTCTTGGTTTGTGGTCAGGGTGGTGGGTGGCATTAAATTATTTTCAGGGCCAGAAATGAAATGATCCCTGAGTTCCACTTTGGACACCCCTGCTGTGTTAGGCATTGAAACTGACTTGATGATGGATTAAAATCAGAGAAAAAAAATCCAGTTACTTTGAAAATACAGAGGTACTAGTTTCTATGGTGATTTTCCCCTTATCCTGGGAGCATTAAAGAAAAGGAACCCAGGGCAACACTATGTGAAAAAATATCAAATACATTTTTGAACTATGTGCATCACAGCTTCCAGGTGGCCACACATGCCAATTTTTATGTAGGTTTTTTTTTGTGTGTGTAGAGGCTCTAAAATAAGCCTTCATGTCCAGTTTGGAAAGGATAATTCCAGGCTGAAATAAAGTAGAAGTGAATTGAAATTTGAGTACATTTTTTGGACAGATTTGACAGAAAACTGTAGTCCCTTAATATTGCTAAACAAAATGGATGAAAATATATAGAAATGGATTTTAATGTTGAACTATTCATGTGGAGATGAAACTGTCCCCATGAAATTCGTTTTAATCCTAAAGTTTTGAAGTATTTCACAAGGTGACATCACAACTCTTCATATTAATATCCTGCTGGGGGAAAAAAGAAGCGATAATCAAATTTAAATTGTGAATGTGTAACAACTGTGAAAGGTAATCAAAAGGCTGTTTCAGTCATTTTAACTCCAACTTTCACAAGTTCGCGGCTATGAAGCACCAAGCAGGATAGTTTTTTTATTCATACTTCTTTTAGTAAAACCCCATTATGCCTGAAGGGAACGTTTTTGTTTATTATGTTGTTGTCGATTGTGTAAACGCCAACATTTATAGGACAGCATTCTTGATCGATTCCACACATTTCATGATAACTGATTGATTTTAAGTTTAACCCAAGATTAAGTTTGATCTGACCACAAAGTCTCTGCAGAAGCACAGTCTTCTGTGGAAACTCGTAGCATCACAGACACTCAAAATTGTCTTCACAACCCCACAATGTGGACAGAAATAGGTCCCCACAAAGATATAAAAACCTGATCCGTACACATACACACACTTGGAGCGCCGTCTGCCCCCACCTGGCCAATTTTACTTGGCACTTGAGGAATGACACAAACAGAGCCGGCGGCCCCCGGAGGCAGAACAGCAGCTCTGTTTGTTTACAGGGATGGGATTGTACCACCCTGTGCAGAGCAAAGCCCTGGCTCCAGGGCTCCGGCGTACCCCTGCCTCACACCCTCTCCCCCCCCTTCAGCACAATAAATCACTTAGCTGTAATTGCTGCAGCGTTACACGCATCACTGGAAAAGTTCAACCATTAAACAACAAACGCCATTAGAGCTGTTCGGCGGGAGGCAGCGCGGTGTAAAGTAGACAATATTTCTGTGGTGCTGACAGCTGGAAGGTAAGAACCACCTGTCTGTGGAGGACAATGGGAAGACTGATGGAGGGGCTGGAATAAGAGGAGGGAGGATTCGGGCTGAATCGGCCGATGCAGACCTTCAACAAGCATCTCTGTATATGATTAGATCAAGGAAATCAAGCTCACTCCTCTACAGTAGTTGAGGGTTATGTGGTGGATGAATTTGAGTCAATTTTTCATTCTCTTGGAGTCTGTTTCAATGATTCTTATGATTCTAATTATACCAGGACTGGAGCTTAGGTGATTTTAGGATTAAGGCTGACATTTAATTACATTGGAAGTTAGAACTCAACACAAACAGCATGTCAGAAAACCAGCGGCTTATTTTGGCTCTGCTCAGGGAACAGACTTACTGCAATTAATAATGTTAACGTGTTCATTGAGAAATGCTGCCGGACAGAACTGTGTTTGTGACTCATTATCTGACAAAGGTGCAAAAAAAAAACCCAATAAAAAAAACAACAAAAAGCAACGTAAACAAAACAAAAACAAGTTATTACTGCAAGTCTCATTACATTTTTAGATCCAGATACATTTGGGTCCCTATCTACTAGTGGTCTTTTATTGTAGCAAACCCACAGAAAAGCTACCAGTTCTCACAGATATACGTGTTTTTTGACAGTTTCTAATACAGTCAACATGTTTCTGCTTCTCAGTTCATATTTCCTTCTACAGGTTTAGAGCAGAGGCAGGTCCGACTAACATCTCTGAACCAAGACCAACAAAAGCTCCCATTCGCCACTTTTGGTTCAAAACCAGCAGCAGGTTCAACTAACGTCTCAAATCTGAGTCAAACATCAGGTTTAACCAATGTCTCTCTCTGAACTCGGTCCTGGAAACAAGAGCAGGAGGTCTAGCCGCCACTTCTGATTCAAGACCAGCAGCAGGTGCAGCCTATACTCACAGTGTGGACTCTCCTTCCCGCCAGCCTTCAGCAGCAGCTTGGCAATGGGCGTGTTGTTGGTCATGATGGCGATGTCGAGCGGCGTCAGGCCCTGGCTGTTGGGTGTGTTCAGGTCCAGCTCCTCAGCAGAAAACTGGTACAGCAGAATCTGCACGGTGTCCAGATCCTGCTGCTCCACGGCCTCGAAGATGCAGTCGCTGCCTTGCATCGTCTGAAAAGAGTATCACGGTTACTGGAGTTTAAGATGCCGTTTAATAAGATCTGAAGTTGATTGGGCTTCCTGAAGGCCGTCAAAAAACCTTTCCTGCAGAGCTCCTCAATTCAACAGACAAACTCTTTCAAAGGAACATTTGCTTGTGGACACACTGCACTTTGTGACCTGTGAGTCATTCAGACATTTTAAAGACTTTGTATCTCTTTGAAATTCGTTGCATCCTTAAGAATAGGAACTGACAATCTCAAATACATGAATGTCTGGAGCAAAGGTGGGAGAATGTGTAAAGTGGAGGCAGATAATATCTTACTTCTGCAGGTAGAGTGATCTTTGGTATCTCTTTTCAATGGACCGCAGCTACACAAGACTAAAAAGTCGGGGAATTTAACCACGGCAGGACGCTTTGAGGATGTTTGGAGCAGTTGATTTAACTTGGAGGATGCCCTGAATGAAAACTAATATTACTTCCTGACTCTGGCTGAATGTTTTGGGATCCTCGTCGTCTTTCAGAATGCAGGTGTGACGGTATTGGGCAATAAGGGTCTGAACAGGGAGTGTTAAATGTCAGTGAAGCGCCGCGTATTGATCGTCCGCTCCCCTCCTCATCCGTCTGCGTCTTTCCTTTCATGTCTGCTGTTGTGGCTGGTCTGTAAATGTCAGTAGGCTGGCAGAGAATTCTGGAAGGTTTTCAACGCCCACACACGCACACACACACACACACACACACACACACACACACACACACACACACACACACACACACACACACACACACGCACGCTCGTGTGTGCATCGCAGTGTGATCCATCTCACTTGATGAGTCTAAGTGACCAAATGTTTCATAGGCCAATGGGAAGGACACAATGAAGGAAGCTGAGAAAAAAAAAGCTAAGCTGTTTCAGAGACGGACAGAGCATCGCTGAGCACAACACAGCGCCTTTAAGCAGTGGCGATGGTAGGTTTCAACCTTCCCTACAACCCAAGGCAGTGGCTTACAGATCCAGGTCAGCAAATCAACGAACGAGACGGCTATTGATCCATCGGTCCGAGAGCCGAGCAGCTTTCCAGGGTTTTCCTCCAACATCGATGTTGTCGAAACTCCTCAGAAAGTGGTTCAACATTCCACTGAACCGAAAGGAGATTACGTCAACATTTATTTGTAAATTGTGGGAAATGTGACATTCCAAAGTCTTGAAACTGTCAATACGCATCATCAATTGAAATCCCAGATTTTCTGGTGCTAATTTACAGATGAATCAAGGACAATAATGTGACATCAGTTAAGACTAAAGTGGCAGTGTTGTGGAAGTAAGATATTCTGCAGCCTGCATATGGAATTTTGTGGTCATTTCTTTGAAAAATTTGCAATAAATTCACGACTGTATTGTGAAAAGAGTGTCGCAATTCATCGATTTTGCATAAATATATATGAAATTCTGCAAAAAAAAGTGGAGACGGATGGCAGTAAACAGATAAAAAGCAGATTTGATTTGATTAATGAAGCAAAATCAAAGCATATACAAACTATTGAAAGATCAATTAAAAAGTTATGGTGAGTCAGACATGGCCTTGAGTTTGGTCAGATGAACATTAGCTCTACTCCAAGTTGTCCCTGGATGATGAAGCTCCTCTTCTTCATCCAGAACACCATACAGAGGAAGCTCATTGCAGCCACTTTTATCCACTGAAGAGGGTTGGAATGCAGACGAAGCCGATCGTTTCTATTAGTTGTCAAGTACGCTTATATGGATTTTGAATTTTTATCCACAGGACAGAAGAAGAAGGTTGTTCTCTAAAAACCTTCACAAACTAAGAGGCTCTTTGAAAGTTTAAAAAAAGGTTAAGGTTTAATTATGCAATTTCCTTTGAAATATTTCATTAAGGCTCTCATACAATACATTTACACAGACACAGCTGAAGCTGATGGAGGTCAGTGACTGAGGTGTTGAATAACTCTGTGAGCTTTAAATTAATTAGGTTTTCTTTACTTTTTAGATTGTAATAACCGGAGAATATGGTGTAAGGTTTCTGCAGTGATAATTATTGCATTTGAATAATTCAAAATCTGTCAGGTTACTGAGCAAAGTGAATATTCCCAGTGTTGATGTCACCTTTATTGCCTTACCTTTTTATTTCTACTGAATCATGCAAAGCAATGATTGTAAGGACTGAAAATGTAAAACAAACGTTGATGTTCATGTGTTTATCGATCAATAGGACACATGTAGCCGCTTTCAACATTGTCTCTGCTGAACTCACAGAGGCTTTCCGGAGGCGGTCCGTTTTTCCAAAGAAGTAGGCATCTTCAAAGGAGGAGGTGCTTCCCCGCAGCTTTTCCGACAGGTTCCTGTAGAGGCGCTTGGCTGCGCTCGGTGACGTTGGCCCACCAGGACACTTCCTAGTCTGGGACAACTGCAGGTTCTGCATCTGTTGGGTCATAACGCCTGGGAGATGTCTGCAAAAGGAGGGATGGAGAGAAGTTCAATGTCTCCAGGGAATAAAATGAGTGAAGACATTGCAGGCTATAAGGATCAGCTTGTTAAAGAAAAGACAGAAGAAAAGACGGGTCAAAATTAGTTATATAATGCTAGCATTTAAGCTAGCATTGTTGGGTAACATTAACATAATCCAAAAAGTAGGGTAAATAGTTTTTAGACCAAAATTAGTTAAAAGGCTAAAAGTGATATTATAATAATTGTTTATGCTAACATGCTGAGAAACATTGTAACTTAATCCATTCAGGAAGCTAATTATGGTTTGTCAAAATTAGCTAGAAAGCTAATGTTAGCTTAAATGTTGCCGTTATGATGATAGCACTTAAGCTAATGCTATCATGATCGTTAGGTAACATAATCCAAAAAGTAGGGTAAATAGATTTATGTCAAAATTAGCTAGAAAGCTAACGTTAGCTTAAATGCTGTTATCAAGTTTGCTTAAACAATGAATACCTGAAACAACAGCTCACTTGAAACATCAGTCAGTAATATAAAAGCAAAGATATGTTTTAGTTCCTCTTGAGGTTATCCCTCGGAAGCATTGACCTTATGATCCTTGACAAAATCTAAACAAAATATGGGAAAGATATGAGACAAGAATGTAAAAAAAAAGTAAAAAAAAAAAAGGCTTTTAAAACCTGAATGCTGGGCCTGCAGTGACCTCGCTGGGGTAAATATGATCTGTATGACAAGATATTTCAAACAATATCGATGCTTTGAAATGTGAATGCCAGTTATGTGTTTCTTTGAAATGTGACTTTAAAAAGACTAAAGTATTTTTTTTTAATCACGGTGTTACTGATTGAGGTTGCAGCTCCTTCCTCTCCACAAAGGTCAGATATTAAAGCTGCTTCTCCACATGAACCCGCTGACCTTTGAGGTTCTGACAGGAAAGACCTGACCTCTCCTGAGAAGCTGCACGGTTTCTGCATCCAGTAACCTGCAGCTTTAAGGCCCTGCACTGGCAGATTCCAACAACACAATCAACATGGCTGACCTTTCAACTGACATTGCTGCCCTTTCTCCAGACAAATGTTTGCTTCTCCTCTTTTTTTATATCCACATTTAACTTTTTAGAAAACAGGGATGCAAGGCCAGTCTGTCGGTCTGTGACTGCCTCCAGTCGGGATAAAGACGGGAAGATTTTCTAAGCTCTTCATCGTCAAATTAAATACGGCAGCTGGGAAATTATTTACAGACAGGATCTTTATTTAATCTGGTTTGTGTTTGACTTGTGTGTTACACCACACCACAGTAACAAGTTAGTTGTGTGAACTAAATATGAGCACATTCATGCAGCATTTAGGCTTAATCCCACTGCTAGATGTTCCGCATCCTGAAGACCAAGAGACACAACAGACAGGCTCAGGGATACTGTAAATAAACTATAGATTTGGATGTTTGCCGCGGAAAGCAGTGAAATATGGTAACTGGAGGAGGTTTAGAGATCCGCTACTCAGGTAGACACACTTTTGACGGGGAAACTATTAGTGGCACAAGCCACAAATCCGACCTTTTTGGAAGAGTGACAAAAAGAAAACCAATTGTCGTCAATGAAAGCCACAAAACATTCTGCTGGAAGTTTCCCCCAAGTCTTGATAGACTCAACACAGGTAGAAGAAGGCGCTGTGTTTAGATCAGACTCAAACTGCTCTTTATGGACTACGTACAGGTCACTTCTCACTTCCAGAAATGGCCTTCAGAAACGCCCAGCTCCTACATGAAAAAAATACAAAGTCCCTTCTGGAATTCTGCATTATTTTTCTTAACACAGAAAAATTCAAGTTGTTGGATCTGCTTTCAAAAGCTGCTGGGCATTGACGATGGCACAACAGAAACCAACGTTGCCTTTGGAATCAAACCGATTAGACGTCGCCTTGTTCGCTGCTTTTTCTTGTTACAAAGTGGTGCAGTGAGCCAAATAAGAGAGCTCCTGTTCCTCGTCCCCCACCCGCAGCTCGTCACATACTCTTTATGTGCGAAGCAGCTGCTAACAGCGTCGCGGCTGCAGGAAACACACCTGCAGTGTGTCGGCGGTCTCGGGCTCCACCTGATTGTTGAGCACTCGGCCCAACGGGACATCGGCTTTGGCGATTGGCTCGGCGCGGTAATGTTGCAGTCGTTACATAAGGCCTAATGACTCCGTAGTAAATCTGCTTGCAAGCAGAGCCACATTAGCGGGGGTGATTATGTGGCAAAGCTGCTAATAGCTCATTTTCAGCGTTCACAGGAAATTTGATAAGCAATAAAATCTACTGATGAACCAATAATCTGCTACGATAGGCTTCAGGGTAAACACGTTTTTGTGTGTGTGTGTGTGTGTGTGTGTGTGTGTGTGTGTGTGTGTGTGTGTGTGTGTGTGTGTGTGTGTGTGTGTGTTTTCCAGCAGTTTTAAAATAATAAAACAAAGATCGTCACGAGGGACAGGAAGCCTGCCTTTTCCCAACTTCAGAGGTTTTTCTATCGCATTAAGAAGAATCAATAGGTCCAAAAATGACACGTGAGATTTTACGGTGGTTTATTATTCGTTAAACAAAGACTAAACAAAAGCCCAGTGAGGTGAGTCCACCTCATGATCCAGCAGCTCTTAGAACTATCTCTGGCAGCCGCATATTTTGGGCTACAGTTTCCAGTGAAAATATCTTAGTACCCTTGAAATAAGAACAAACTAACTCACAAGTAACCTTTTTGGAAGATGTAGCAGCTTATTTTAAGTCAATAGAATATATTGATGAAGATTTACATCTATTGGCAGATTATTTCACTTACAACAAGGGGAAATTGTTTTGTTTTAAGTGAAATAATTTACCAGTGAATCTAGCACTTTTCCACCAATATTAAGGAATTGTTCAGTTGGAACAAGCTTCTATATCTTGCCGAAAGGTTACTTGTGAGTTTGTTTTATTATTTCAAGGGAGAAGATATTTGCACTAAATCAAAAATACTTAAGACTTTGTGTTTCGGGGGAATTTTGGCCCACTCAATCTTCTAACCTTGCTTCAGGTCACTGAGTTGAAAGTGAACCTCTGGAAAACACGTGAGAGAAAAAACGTTTCTTTAATCTTGTACTTGTGTTGAACTGCTGCCTGCACTTACGTAGCGCTTTATCAGATCCGAGGTCTCCAAGATGCTACACCTCAATCACTCGTGCACACACACACACACACACACACACACACACACACACACACACACACACACACACACACACACACACACACACA
>CAEGAF010011568.1:0-10373 GCA_903067075.1 Micropoecilia bifurca
AACATCAGACATCTCAGTCCAGAAATGTGCAGTACTAGGCACAGCCAAGATACTGGAGGAGAACCTGAAGCTCCCAGGCCTCTGGTAGAGGACCCGAGCTCAGAGGATGAAAGAGAGGGTGAGAGAGAAAGAGAGAGAGAGACAGAGACAGAGAGAGAGGGTGAGAAGGGAATTTTTAAAAATATATAAAACTTTGCCTTTACAGTAAAATAAGGTTGTTCTTCATAACAGGGAAGTAAAGTAGAATTTAATGTGATGATGTCACATTTTGAATTTTTGGGCACATGCACAGCATTAAGAGATGATTCATCGTTGTTTAAACAATAAACATGCAGGTAAGAGGTTTGCTTTTTAAAAGTTGAGAGAACTTGTTAGCCTTCCAAACTAGGTTGAGTGAAACCTAACATCTCAACCTCTCCTCAAAGCAACAGCTTAAATTAGCTTCTGACATTTTGATCCATGTCAGCCAGCCTGTTTCAACCCAAAGGAGATGAGGTTCCTCTTTAAACTTTCCTGCATGTCTGAACTCAAACTCTTCACAATTTAATGAAGAGTCCAAAAAGTCTCGTGAGGGTTTCGTCTGGAACCGTCATCACCAAGCAGACGTTAGCTGCAGGGTCAGTTAGTCTGCCATCTTTGATCAAAAACCTTGACTGAATTAATTTAGAAGAAATTGTTTCTACTTGAAAAGAAGATATAAGGGTTGGTGGAGGGGCAACCTGGACAAATCACCAAACACTAACAATTAACCAAAAAACAGTTATAATGTGATATTTTATTTGTGCTTTATTTGTACGATCCCACACCTTCACTGGGCATTTCTCAGAGAAATGTCTGGCCTGCATTTGAACCCACAAACATCTATTCCATTGATAGATATAGATTTTGATATAGTAATATCAAAATCCATTATAATTGGTGCAAAAATGTTTCCTTTCTGTAACCTTTCTGGTTAAATAATGTTTTTAGTTTCCTTCTTTAAAAAGTAATACATAAAAAATATTTTATGCATATCAAAAATATACAGTAAAAACAAAAATCCCTTGTCAGCAGTATATCAAGTAATATCAGTCTCATCTGCTGATGACCAGGCAGCAAATTGGTATTTTGGGATGGCAGAGTTTATGTTTTACACAAAGGATTGACAAATGTTCTAATCAAAAGGGGTGAGAAATGGTTCGTTTTTTATTCCACCTGCTCCTGTTCTGAATGTCCTTTTGATTTTAACTCATGTACATAACAAATAAAGCATCTTAGCTTGGTAAGCT
Source organism: Micropoecilia bifurca (assembly GCA_903067075.1). Taxonomy (NCBI): domain Eukaryota; kingdom Metazoa; phylum Chordata; class Actinopteri; order Cyprinodontiformes; family Poeciliidae; genus Micropoecilia; species Micropoecilia bifurca. Next base: position 1,269 of record CAEGAF010011568.1, read on the forward strand.
AAGGAACAGGAAAGATCTTAACAGTGCAAAAGTTTCCAAATAAAACCTAATGAGTCCTTTAAGGTGAGAATTTGATGTGAAACTCATGCTAACTGTTTTCCAGTGACATGAGACAGAAACGTGTGACAGCACAATCTCAAACATCCTTTTGCTCAGAGAAGAAAACAGCTATACTAACATGTTATGTCACACCGGTGGGGCACCAAAACTGGAAAATGTGGAGATGTCCTGCGTGACTCAGCTCAGCGGTGCTGAGCATGTCGCTGGCAGGCGCTCTGCTGCAGCACGTCCCTGTGGTAAGCTGGCGGAAATATGCCCTGATGAAATGTCATGCCTTCTCATGAACGTGTCACTCAGAGCACAGACTCTATTCTCTGCGCTGCCTCTTCATATTAGCTCCTGATTACTGTTACACAGACTAAACCTTCCTGCTACGCTGGCCAATTCCAACACATCCAAGCAACACAAAGCAGAACAATAATACATTTGCAGTGGTATCAGAATTAAAATAATAATTTTACATTAACTAATGCAGAGGAAATGAGACTCAGGGAGATTATTTGTCTGAAACATTTCTTTCAGTCTCTGAGACTACGGTTGATTTTTTTTATTTTTAGAAAATCTATTTCCTTTTATCTGCAGATTGATCAGAGAATTTGGGATGAAGAATATCAGAGCACTAGAATCATCAAGACTATGAAAATGTCTCTGATTGCTGATTATGACAACAAATACAATTAAGTTGAGTTGTAGATTACTGTCATTCTTCAAAACTGTTTGTTCCTTAGACCTAAATTTAAGGAACTAAATGGAAAGCTTTCCATTCTGCTGTTGCTCCATCCATCCTCAGAGGGTTGTGTCTCTGCAATGCAGAATTGCTAAAACTTTGATTCTTCAGTGTCTTTAGTCTTGGCACTCCTGCATATTTTCCAGGTTTAAACTATAACTAGTAGTCCATCATTTCTCACCTGAGCTTTGAATTTCTGCAGCTCCTCCAGAGTTACTATGGGTCTCTTTGCTGTTTTTCCTATTAAAGCTGGTTCCATCCTCTGTTCTTGATCAGAACCCTGCGTTCCACTTCCTTACCTGTCTGCTGGGGGTCTTGGTCTTCATGATACTGGTTGTTCTCTAATGTTGTCTAAAAAACCTCTGAGGCCAGAAGCAGAACAGCTGAGATTATTATTATAGACACACATCGACATAGACAAACTGAATAAAACAGCTTGTTTGCATCATGGTGCAATAGCATTAGCTAATTCCCAACACTTCACCAATATTCCCTAGTTGGGCTTTTTAAAAAAATAACTCTAAAAATTGAAGTGATAATCATTTAAAATAGCACAACATAATGTATACAAACAGAAAAATGTAAAACATCAAAAATTGGTACAAGTCTGTTTTTGACATAACCAGAGTTTTGTTTGATTTTTGAACGAATTAAAACTGGTAACAGACTTTAAATGAACAGGAAGTGAGTTCCAAACTGCAGATCCTCTCACAGACTGAGCACTTTGAGCAAAAGTGGTTCTTCGAAAGGGGACCTTACAATTTCCATCCAAAGCTGCTCTGGTAGATCTGCTATTGCCCTGCAGTCTCTGCATACAATCGCTTAATGGTGTAGGTGTAAGTCCATTTAAACACTTAAAAATCAATTTTAACACATTATAATTTAGAAAATTTGTAAAATCCAAAATTAGCTGACCAACCGGTGGGCCTGAAGGGAATCTGTGTTACTGGGTTCTATTTAGAGGTACCAGTGTAAAAGGGACTACATACAAATTTATCACATATTTTCAGATTTTTATTATTGAGTTTTAAAAACCACTTTCATTTTCCATTTCTATCTTACCTGAAATAACACAGTCCTTACAGAAACTCAATTTATTTGTTTGCTCATATTCTGTTGGTTCTTAAATTTGGGATTAATCAGCCTGACTTGGAACATCTGGCCAGTTCTCCAGGATTATAATCTGCCTAAACCTTCTCATCTCTTCCTTCCTGCTGTCATTGTGTTGTGCTGCCTAAGTCTTTGGTTTTTGCACTAAACATCCTTCTAATGTTATTTTGACACTCATTCTGGTGCTGACACATTGATTTTACTCATCCACACCTAAAATGATATTTTGTTTGTTCTGTTCTGCAATAGTGTGAATGAGTTAGTTGTCTCTGGACTCTGTGTAGCTCTTCTATCAGAACTGGATACATGCACTACATTGCCAATAGCAAGATGGGTCCTTTTCACACACGCAAACTTTAATTACAAGCCATCTTTATTACAAATATTGTAAAATGTTAACATGGGGGCAGAATGGGGGCATAACAGGCACCATTAAAAATATTCTTACCAGAATAATGTTGAGTGAGAGTGATGCCATGACACTTAAAAAGCTGACAGAGAATCTGCAAATAGACATAGTGTTGTGTCATTAATTGTCAGCAGTAGAACAACTAGATAACAACGTCTGAGAGCATCACACTCCCAGGTCAGTAAAAAGTTTTAATAAAAAGAAAAAAAGTGGCAGGAAAGTGGGAAGTAGATCAGTTATGCTAGCTTGACTTTGTGCTGTGTAATTTGGTAATTTGGTTCAGTTAACAAAAAAAAATCATTCAATCCACACACCAACTCTGACTGTCCATCAGTAGAGCAGGTGTTTAAATGAGCTAATCAACCAGCGATCAGCCACTGGTCCGTTCAGAATCCTAATCTCACCTGGTTCCTGTTTGTTTCCAGTTGCTTTTTCTCTGTCATCTCCTCGACACATAGAGCCTGATCTTTGAAAGGGTTGTCAAATAATCATAGCATCTTGCACTCATTTCACTATTGTGTTTTCTAAATTTGTAGCAACATAATTGATCATTGGTTAGAAAAATGTGATGAAGGTGTTAAAATGGTTGTTGTCTGGGAGACGAGTTTTGTTTTAGCTGACAAAGGAAGACACATGTCCCAGCTGTGGTTGCAACATTTTGCCTGAGATGAAAGGATTTAAGTTTTAGTTTTACAACTTTTCACCATGGCTTAAAGGAATCATTGGTTTGAATAAGGACAGGCAGATTCTCTGTTGCACACAAGTAAAACAGTATCTTATTTGGCCTTCCTTCATTGACCATCGTTCCTTCAAAGAACAAAGATGTGCTGGTGGCGATATGAGGAAACATTTTCAGACATGTCAGAATAATAAAAAAAATGCCACTTTGAAAATATTCTAATTTTTGCCAAAGAACAGATGCCATCTGTGATAAAAATGGTCCCAGTCCCGGAGGCGTCGGATGTGAAAGCAGAGATAGGCGTTAGGAGAGATCTAGTAGCCCACTTGTCTTGCCAGATGCTCTCAGAAGCTTGCTGGTAAACAGCAGGAATTACATTTAATCTAGATGAATAAGAAGGCTCTAAGTGCTGCTTAGTGTAACATAAATCCATTTAGTATTTAAGTATGTCGCTTTGATTTATCGGGAATGGGAAATCAAGGACAACTTGTTAGACTAACAAACACTACAAGTAACACTAAATCCAAAACTAATACTGAGTGCAGGATTGTGTCATAGACATCCAGATATTAAAGTCTGATATGAAACTCTCTGAAAAAATATAACCAAGTATGTTTTAAAGAGAAAAGCTGAACCGCACAGTAATTAACTTTGAAATATTCATGCTTTTCACTGTTTCTTATTCATTTTTCTGAAGGCTGGGGGAATTTTTAGGAGAAGCAAAGGAAAGGATTGCTTCATGTTATTTTTGACTGAGGAGGGAGAATGTTGATGGATCATAATCATTCACACAATATCATCTTTGTACAGGTAGACAGCAGTTCAGCAAAGGTAAAAGAGAAAAGATGTTAAGCCATATTGACTGAAAGTAGTAAGTGATGCCATCCATTAGAGACTCTAATGTCAATGATCCACATGTGATGAAAGGAAATTACTTTCACTTAGTAAGCTGGAAAGGAAAAGGATTAGAAAAAGAGAGAAAGACTTCCTCTGATCAAACACAGCTGATGAACATGAGTTGCCTGCACAAAGGAATCAGGGCTGTATGTTGTCTGAAGACAATGATTTCACTATGTCACAGAGAGACTGTAGGTTTGGCTGGTTACTGCTGATTTTTTGACGTCTTAAACAACCTAACTCAGACGTCACCAAGGTCAAGAGGAATAATAGAACCCCTCTGGTTCCAGTCCAGAGACTAAGAGTGTTTGACTTGAAAGCTCCTTTATTACTGGGGTTGGATTCGTTTTGTGACAAAACTTTTTTCCGCTAGTTGCAGGAGCCTTTATACACACAATGTGAAAAAACACACAATGAAGAAATACGCTGTGAAAAAATAAGAGTATAATATAATAAGAGTAAAATATGAGTTTTCATCAAAGTACTTTAGATTTTGAGAAGAAAATGATCAAATATCATCCATGTTCTGTGTATAATAGACTGTGGGGTAGCCTGATATATTTTACTTGCCTAGAGCTTTGATTTTAAGTTTTACTTGCCAACGGCATTCAATTTGAGTTTTTAATAAATCCAGCGCCACTGGAAGTGGCGATTTTTTTCTTCATTCATATTCCACTTTAGTTTGGTTTAGATTTCATTTTTCAGTTAAAAATAAGTTTAAGTTTAGTTTCTTATTGAAAATCCCTCTCCGGGTTCACCTGACCAGCTCGTGATGCCACAAGATGGACCAAGATCCCAGCATTCAACCGCAACCATTATGATTCCAGAGGAATGGGGAGGACTTCAGAAGACCCCCACTGAGACCCCACTGAGACCCCCACAGAGACCCCCACTAAGACCCTCACTGCTGTGGTTTGGAGCTGCCACAGCCCAGATGTCATCAGAGATCCAAGGCCGCCAAGGTTCTGAAACAAAACGGGTTCAGCACTGAGACCAGCTAGCTGCTCTGAGCAGAGGAGAAGCCCCAGGTCTGGGGTTCCAAACATGGGGTGCATGGTCCAGGACCAGCACACTCCACTGCAGCCTGAGGGCTCACGATCTGATGACCCTGATTTCAAGAATAAGATTAGAATTATTCATAAGATCATCAAAACGGTTCCTCACATGAAGAATGTCTCTAGTAATGAGTCAGAGAGCTACCTGCCCTCATTCCAAAAACAAATGCAGCAGTTATCAGCAGTGATTGTGCCAGCCTTCCCAACTGAGCTGACTGCGCAACTCATCACTGGAACCAAAAATTGGATGTTCAAAACTTTATTGATTCTGAGATATCATTATAAAAAAGACATTCAGACTTTGTTGGGGTTTCACAGACTAGCTTGGGAGGCCCCCTCCAAATGTGGCAGGCAGAACCTGAACCAGAACCTCTGGTTCAGGTTCTGTTTTGTTTAACATTTACCTAAGACCCAACTACCAGACTTATTCAGTTTATTGGGGAAACTCTTCATTTGGTGTTTCTCTCAATCTTTATGACAAAAAGCAGCCAAGACTTCAGCAAGCAGAGCTTATAAGATTGTCAACAGTCCATTTTGCTCTGAGTTTGTCATGTCATCTACTCTTCTTTCAATATAACCAGTCAATATCTGCTAGTTGTAAATGTCATAAATTACTTTTCATGTATACTCTGACCTGGTCATTCCACTGGTCAGAAGCAGTTAATTGTTTCTCTTCTGTTTTTTTGTTTATGTTTTTAATATAAAAATATCCTCATGGGCAGAGTCGGCTGTTTTGGACGCCTCTGTAACATTTCATTAACTGCCTCGTCCATTTCCTTTCCTTTTGTTCTTCACTTTCATTGATCTGTTCTTCCATATTTTCCATTTTGAGAGTAAATGGTGTGACTGGACTGATGCTGCAGCTTCATGCTGTTTGTTGCTTTGCTGTTACTTGAGATTGCAGACATACCTCTCATTTTACCTTGAGGTCAGCTCTTACTGTAGCAATAAGCCTTTGTTTCATTAGAAGAGCTGAATATGTATGCAGAATAAACACAATAAACGCAATTTTAACTGCATTGTTACTGAAAATATGCTATATACATAAAATGATCTTATCTTATCAAAAACCATACTCCTGCAACCGCTAACAACTGCACCTTATAAATAATATTTACAACCAAAAAGTAACTATAGTTTTTGGTTATAACTAAATAAATGTACAGTTTAATCACACAATATTTAAAATGTAATTATTTACATCATACAAGCAACTTGTTCATGTATAAAGGGCTGAAAAGATCCATTTTATGAGCTCAGTTCCAACTTTTCTGTCTTGTCATTAAGCTGTTTTTGCTTTTTTTTAACTAGAAGTTGTCCATTAAAATAAAAGCTTAAAACGGGAAGTTAAATATAGTTCAAATTAAATGAAGGTGTTAAGTGCCAAAAAGAGATACAAGCAGTTAAAGTAATTAATGTATTTACACACATTGTAAAGTGAATGAATCACCAGTCTTTAAACCACACCAAATAATATGCTAACTAAATTCAGTTAGATTTTTATGTTTGTAAAATAAAACCGCTGACAAACAAAGTAAAATATTTTATAACCCCAACAAAAGAGAAATGATATTTGAACAGGAGCTCCTGACAGCACAGAGGGGGTTGCTGGGAGAAGGTGAACTGATTAGAAACCCAAACAGCCCCATCATTAGGCAGCGTAAACAAAGCTCACACTGCCAGCAGCACTCAGGTGCTAATCAAGCCCTGCATGAAGGGCTGAAAGCGAAGCCAATGCAGAAGCACCAAAAGCTGCAGGTGATTTAATGGCCACTTGAGACCAGCTCCAAAAGTAAGTCCATCCACACAAACCCTCCATATAATACACAGCTTTGCAGGAAATGTATTCATGTTTACACCTCGGTTCCAAAGAAAAAGCTTGTTGAGCTCTAATTTTAATCTTCTCTCAAATGGAAACTGTTAAACAAGTGATTTTGTTACATATCTAACTTGATTACATTCAAATAAGGGCTTCCTCTGGTCAAGTCTTGAAGTTTTTCATTTACTTGATCCCATGGTGCTGAAGGACGAGTACAGCAAATAATACAGCAAGGTTGGAACTATTAAACCATATAATATCAGAAACTACCAGGGCTTTATGAATTCAATAGGAACAGTCAACAGGTGAGGAAATGTGCAGATCAGGGAGCAGAGGGAAGATGACGCTGAACCAAAACACAAATCAAAACTTCAAAAAGCATTAAATAAATTAAAAAAACACAAGAAATTATTAAGAATCAAAGGAGAGAACTGAGAGACCCAACAATAATGAACTCAGAAACATTCACTAAATATAGCCATTTATTTCTAACAAAAGTCAAAACAAGTTTATTTGCACAGCAAATTTCCAGAAAAAAGGAAGTTCAAAATGCATTAAAACCATGACACAATAAACAAATAAAGGAAACATTATGGGCTGCACAGTGGCGCAGTTGGTAGAGCTGTTGCCTTGCAGCAAGAAGGTTCTGGGTTCAATTCCCAGACCTTCTGCATGTTCTCCCTGTGCATGTTGGGTTTTCTCTGGGTACTCCAGTTTCCTCCCACAGTCCAAAACCAAAACATGACTGTCAGGTTAATTGGTTTGTCTAAATTGTCCCTAGGTGTGACTGTGTGTGTGCATGGTTGTGTGTCTCTGTGTTGCCCTGCGACAGACTGGCCACCTGCCCAGGGTGACCCCACCAGCCGGAGAGGCACCAGCAACCCCCAACCCACCAAGGGGGCGCAAAGAAAATGGATGGAGGAAACATTACAGTAACAAAATAGGGGAAGTAATAAAAAGTTGCACTTCAGGTTACAATTATTCAGTATTTCAGTTCTAATCAGGTGGGATTTTAACTTTGACTTAAAGTCAAAGTTTCAGCAATTTTTGAGTTTTTGTAGATTAGATAGATGATCATAAAAACTGAATGCTGTTTGTTCTTGTTTGGTTCTTTTAGGCTCTCTCTTTTTACATCTTCGTTCATTGTCACTAGTGTTTACCTAGAACTCTACCTTATCCTGCTACGCTGTGCACTACAATTCCTTTCTTTGACTCAACATTTTTAAAGGTTTGAATAGTCATGTCGGGTTTTACGTATGTTTTTTTTCAAACATTAAGTTGAAGATATTTATAGTAGTTGCCTTGTACTAGCCTGTGGTGTGAAACATAAACCCAATTGGACAGGGTTTCAAATACAGCAGCAGTAAAAAAAAATCATGACAAATTTCAGCAAAACAAAAAAATAAAGCTGTTGAAGATGCAAAGTTGCGGTTTGAACAGAAAGTGGAGATTACTGCAGAAAACAAACAGGCACTACCCTTAAATGGTCGATGAGCATTTAAGGGTAGTGTAACTGCTATCAAAGTCATAGCACTTCAAACTACTTCCAGTCATTCACATGCTGGACAGCAGCCACAGCTGACGAAGGACACAATGATAGAGACAGTGATTGCAGGATGAACTACTGCTACCATTGTAAAGTAGAGATATAGGGGACAAAACTCAAATCCTATAAGTCATGTGAGTGAGTTAGAGACGTGTTCCCTGCAGCGTTGCCAGACTCTGATGCTGCCCACTCGCTTTCATGTGGTTCAGACAACATCAGCAAGTTTGAATTAGCCTGTATGTATCACAGCCACTTCTTTTCTATGAAGTTCTAGAACTTCACAGAAGTCTGGGATTCGGTCTGGGATTTCAGTCAGCTGTAAGTGCAGTAATTTCTGGCTGCCATCCTGCAGGCATCGTTAACATGACCAGTAGATACATCAGATTTCCCTACACTGTGGGAGAACAAGCTGACAGTAATGGAAATCTATATAATATTTTCTGTCTTTTTCTTCAGTGGTTACAGGAAGACATTATTTATGTAATTATTTTATTAAGAAATTCTCAGAGTTAATTGGAGACTTGTGATATTCCTTGTGAGTGTTGGGTAGCCTCGATTTCATTCCTTCATATTTGAATTCCCATCTCAAGAAACTAACTCATTAATAATACATCATTAATCATAATTGGCAATAATTACCAGTGTTGTACTCGGATCCGGTCTTGGTCTCGAGACCATTTCTTGATGGTCTCGGTCTCGGGCGCTGAGGACTCGGCATTTTATTTCAAGACCGGTCGAGACCGCAACTGTGAAAATATCACTAAACATGCAGCAGACTGTCCAGTTTATTTGTTAACATCTTT
>CAEGAF010011576.1:0-12774 GCA_903067075.1 Micropoecilia bifurca
CCGCGACAACTCAATGAAAAACAATAACAGATACAACCCAAATGCACATATAGCCGAATCTAGAATAAACAAATAAACCGTTAAATGCGGTAACTTACTTTCTATCATCAACTTAACACTCGGAGCATCACTTCTCAGGTCTACACCGGGAACGCAGTCTCACGGTTGGAAAAAAATGCACTAAACTGACCCGGAAGTATACGAGGTTGCCCTCATGAGCGCTATGGCAAGCACAGTACTAACGTCACTTCCTAGAACGACTTCTAAACCAATATTACAAAATAAAATACAGAAAAAAACAGAGCCTTTTATACACTACCAAATAAAAGCAAAGCAAATGAGGAACATTCTGTGTTACTGAGTAACGTCAGTGAGACAAACTGGTCGCTGCATTGGGGCTCCAGTCGAGTAGGGACCCAACCACTGCTCTGTCCTGGCCCATAACTATCTGATTGGCCCTGCCACTTCTGTCCCATGTGACGGACTGTTCTCACTAGTAGGGCACATTGTAAATAATACCAGACCTGCCTTGAGCTCTGAAAATGTGACTAGGCTATTGTCTCAGCAACTGGCTGGAAGAGAGGGAGAAGAAATAAGCTTGGAGGGCCGATGAGTCCAGTGGGTTTGCTAAGTTTTATCTAGAATCCTCAAACAGTTTTAGCTCAATGTACAAATTAACTAGTGCTAGCTAGCAGAGCGTGGAGTCACAAGAAGAAACCCAAAGGAAAATTTTTAACAAATAGATAGATAGATAGATAGATAGATAGATAGATAGATAGATTGATTTTGTTTTTCACTGTAACTTGTGACAGCACCTTTTTTGTAGACCGAAAATGCATTGTGAGAGAGAAAAGGGATTACAAAAATATACACTTTCATCTACCCTTCAGGGCTTAGAGAAGAAATCTCTTGCTGTGAATTGGATGAAAAGGAAGGAGAAAAATAAATAATCAAAAAATAATTTTTTCAAATAATTTTTTTTGTTTCCTTTGGTATTTTCTGTAGAAATGAAAGAAAAATGTTTCTTTATAATGATTAAGGTTTAATGTGCATCAATTTTTTTTTATCTTTCCCCCTCAAAAAAACATGTTCCACACACAGAAGAAATATCTCTTAAGATTATTTTAAGAACCATTCCAATAACCAGGACATCCTTAAGATTGTCCAATAGGGGGGGAAAAACGCAACAACAATTATTATAAAGTGATGTAAAAAAAAAAAGGATTCTTGTTAATTTTCTGTTCCCTTCTCCAATCCTTATCACATTCCCTTCACTCCTATATGCTGTTGTTCTAGTATAGAGCTTATAGAAACATTTCTGAAGTATGGGAAAGAAATCTCTGTGCTCCGTTAATGAGTCACGAGATCTCACACAAAGCATGATACACGTTGGTAGATCAACACTTGTTGGGAAGTGTTTATTTAATCAATGAAAGTGCCAAAGTGTGCGGGGCTCAGCAACTAATCTTGTTTTCTCTCGTCTTTGCTCTGTTGCGCCGCAGCAAGCTTCTGCATTCTCTCCATGCTCTCATTTCCTTCCACATCCACAGAAGAGTCTGCTGTCCTAATTTGTAGCTCTTTTGTCCCCTGTGTTTCTTGTGTGCACCTAAGCTGGCTGTGTGTGTGTGTGGCTCTACTTTGTGCTGTCTCTCAGCGCTGATGGACCGTCCATGTCTTCCCTGATGGATTTAGAAAAAGATCTAGACAAACACAGAAAGTTTCATCGTTTAAGGAGTTTGTTTTGCCTTGGTACCAGCTGAAACTCAGCATCCATCTAAAACCGTGTCCCCAAGGTGTAGAACATTGTTCTTGTTCACCAGGCCACACAGAGGAAAGGTGCAAAAGTGAAGACTGGGAAATGGGAACTCATTTCTGGTCTGTTACCCTGTTTCTGTCTCCTGGACATGGTTTAATATTCAACATCTTTTCTCTTTTCGAATCCTAAGATTGCTCAGTTTAACACATGACTCAAAAAGATTGGTAAGCAGGGACCATACAGGTTGGGTAAATGCTAACTGCTAGACATCTTCATAATCTACCATAATAAGTACTTGAAAAGCTGTAAGTACACAGAGAGAGTCCTGTTAGTTTCCTGTAAGGACACAATAACATGGGTGGTTACAGAGTTAAATCCAACATGTCACATATTGATATCATGTAAGTATTATTAAGAAACCAAAGGCATGATCAGCAAATACCCATTAGATAGCCTCTATGTATCATCTAAGTATCAAACAGTATTATGTATTACAGGTGAGAATTTTGTGGTCAACAATTAAATTCAAAATCAATTTTCATTTCAAAGCAAATTTTCATTTTTCTGCTTTACTCAGTAGGTGTCAAAATTATATTCATGCCTCTAGCCTGCTTTGTCAGGCAGGATGACAAATGGAAGCAATAAATTGTCCTTTTTACAATTACTACGTTTTAAATGTTATCCCACCCCTTATTCCTGTGTCTTCTGTTTCGCTTTTGTGAAATTGTAATGGTGAGAACGCCATCTTACTGCAGACAGCCTCCTTCATGGATTGCTGAAAATGGCCATGGTCTTTGCTGTCATAGTAAAGAAATATAAAGAACTTTACATAATTCCTCACTGTGTTGGATAAACATCCCAAATTAATGTCGCCTCTGGCCAAAAAAAGTGGACTAGTTGAAGCTATGACTATGCTGCAGCCAACTGCTCAAGATTCATTTTGAGCACAAGGAAGCTCATGTCAAACGCCATATTCCTAGAAATTCAGTAAAATCCAAATTGAGTCAAATTTTTTGCAGCAACAAAGACAGCTCTCTTTAATTATTGTAGTTTCCTCCTTGTTGTGTTGCTTTCAATGCATGTGTATGTTCCAGTACAGGCTGCTCAGCGACATCAGAACATTCCACGTTGTTACCATGGCAAAGTAAAGTAATTAGCACTATAGCTAAATTTCATTCTTTGTTCTATTTCAAGTCAAAACAAAACACCTGAACCCAATACACATAGTTATATTTAAAAAAGAAGAAAAAAAACTAACAAAAGATGGGTTCTTGTAGCATTAGTTATGAAAGCGCATAGCTGTTTGTCTTTATGTTGTCCTGTGATGGACAGATGACCCATGCTGGTTCCTCTGACCCAGTGACCTTTACGAGAACAAGCTGGAACCAGCAATGGATGGAGGAATAGATTCAAAGGAAACCGAGTTTTCCAAAAGATTCCAGACAGGCAATCAGAGAAATTTATACCAACATTATCAAACGATTGCTGTAAAAGTCAATGTGAGCCTATAAATCAATGCTTAACCTCCTCTTTATTCAACTTGGCAGGACTTTAAATGGCACGTTTTGTGTGCCTTCTTAAATGCCAGGCCAGAACGAACCTCTTAAAATAAAAAGATTTTTAAAAAATCTTCCAATTGGAGTCGGAAAGCAATCTACACTCGGATCACGTTCCGTAGCTGAGAATCTCATCACACGGCCCCGTCTGCCTCAGACTCGGCGGCCCGCTCCAATGGTCCTAGCTTATTATGGAGGAACTTCAGCAGTGTCACACAAGATGTGATGACTATCTTAGCTGCCTTTTTTCTTTTTTGTTAACCTTGTTTGTGTTTGTGCACAAACTCGGCAGCCGTTTGCTGCATGCTAAGTCATTCAGATCGGCCTCCACATCCATGCAGATCAAAATTCCTGGACTTCAACTGCCGCAGTTACTGCATGGTTAGCAGCAAAAACAAGCCACTGCAGGGTACAGCTGGCAGCCGCCGTGCGTACGGCAGCCTTACAGACATGATTTATGGCAAATATTACAGAGCCCTGAGAGGAGAAGAAGAAGGAGGGAGATGAAGGAGGAGAAGATGAAAGCGAGTGAATGCGAGGGGTGACAACGAAGGAAGAGTCGAAGGTGACACCAGGTTGTGGGAGAGATAGGGTGAAGGATGACGGCCTCTGCAATCTCACCCATGACTAAGATCAGTGTAGCATCTCGTCTCTGTGTGTTAGAGTGTGTGTCGTGTGATTAAATCTTTAAGCGCACACAATGTCAAACGTAGTCTGGTGTGTGTATGTGTGTGTGTATTTTTCAGGAGGTTTGTGAGCAAACGGGATACGACAAGTGACTGGGGAAGGTTAAGCGGAATGGCTGGCTGCCCCACCCGGCGGGCGCCGCCTCTCAGCCGCCACGCATTGATCTTAATACTGAGAGCGATGGCGGAGAGCAGGAAGAGGTCAACGGGATGAAAGACGGCACGAACAGTGCGGAGAAATGGAGGGGAACGGCGGGGGACATTATCGGCGTGTGGGAAGAAGAAGCAGCAGTTCGGGATGGATTAACATGGCAGGGGAGTGTCAGGGTGACTTCTGGAAGGATCTGAGCTCCGTCAGCCACAGCTCCACCGCTTCTGTTTTCACGTCATGTCCCACAGTTAGTACTGCGAGTTAACATCGACATGCTTGTTTTCAGCATCGTCATGCAAGGGGTTGGAAATTTGTGATCAGTTTTAAAATCATTTACAGTATTTGCAAAAACTTTATTACATTTTCTCTGCTTTACAATTGGAAAATTTAATCTCATTTGCTTTTTTACATTTTTTCTATCTTAACTGCAAATGCCATCAGGGAGTCATGTACAGTGGACCCCTGGTATTTATTTGATGTGTTTAGAGACCACAACTGCTCTCAAATTACTGAAATCTATGAATGTTTGAGACCTCCTCTATAAACATTTATATCTGCATGTCAAAAGTTCAAACACCAAATATATTCCTCTCACAGTGGAAACCTTTGCGCTAACATAAAGTAGAAGCTAACATTGATTGTATTCCAGATCTCAACTTTTGGGTGTCTACATAAAGGAAAAATGCCTGGCCCTCTCCAGATTGGCAGCTTTTCAAATGTCAAGTAGCATTGCACGTATTTGTATTATACTTAAGCTTATCAACCTCTGTTTCTATTAATTATTTTACAAAGAAGTGTTTAAATGAGCAGATTTTACATGAATAATTTAGGGTTTTGCTACAGGGAAAAATTTGCAATAAGGTGGGGATCCACTGTATTTTACATATCTTGTAAAAAATGATCCAACGATTTTAGTTTGATGTGTTATTTGCATATTCAAAATTAATTGTGGTGAAATACAGATCACTATGTTTTTTTCCTCCAACCAAACTTACATCAAATCATTTTAAGATGTCTGAAATTTGCTTGCGTGCTAGCAATAGCAGTAGGAGAAATGTGGAGGTTAACTGAAGACCTGAGGTTATGTTCCAACTGTCTGGAAGAACATTTTAGTTTTGTTACATTTTTGATGCTGCAAAAGTTAATTCCTCACAGGACATACAAGAAGTTATGTTTTTGCAGTCATTAAGAAGATATTAATTTGAATCTAACCCAGGCAACAAATATAAATGCAAGTGTGTAAACTTCAAATTAATTTAGATGTAGTTTTCTGACTATTAGTTGACAACAAAGTGCTTTCAAAATGATCCTTGGTATGCGTGAACCAACCAGCAGTTGGGAGTCCTATTCCAGTATGACTGCATTAAGGTGGGAACTTTGTGTTAAGACTGGTTTAAGGTGAATTTTACATTTGATAGCCTACAAAAGGCTAATATGCTTTTCTAACCTACTGTTGTGGCTAGCTGGGCTACTGTGCTAACGTAAGCGTGGAAGTAAACAGGAAGTGAGGATAGCGTTTCAGGAGATTTCATTGGAGCTCTAGGGAGCCGTTTTGTCTTGGCTTTTGACTAAATGTACAAACAACTCTGAATCAAAAACTGTAACTGTGGCATTACATAAGGGTGTCCAAACATTTGGTCATGTGGGCCAAAAGAACCAAAAGCAAGCAAATAAAGTTTTTTTTTTCTAGGTAAAGAATGTTGTTCGTTGTAGACCCAAAACAACAGAAGATTTTGCCTGTTTGGATTATTAAAAGAAAGCAATCAAATTTTTGAATTCTAATTTTCAACTGAACAAATGTATTCTCAGCTATAAAAACATCATTTGGTTTCAAAACACGTGTTTTATGTGGCCAAGTTAAATAAATTAAATAAAAGCTGATTTGGATGCACCAGTGTCGGCTTTCAGTAAACGTCTACGGATAGTCATAGTTCTACTTGTTATAAAAGCTTAGCGATAAAAAGACGAATACTTTGTGTTGCACTTCATAATTTCCACTGTAAGAAAATTGAGTCAATAATACTATTACTCTGATTAAAAATGAACAGTTTCTATCTGTATTTTAACCCATGTAGGACTGATCAAAGTTGTATCATTCTGGAACTGGAGCTGGGGTCAAAGAAAAGATCAGTCCATGTACCATAAATGGGCCACAGACACCCCTGACCTACACCAAACCCATCACTACTATTCTTTCTTAATTTTTTTTTCTCAATACATCCAGTACATTTTCATCCATTGGAAAATTATGTTTTAATTAAGTCACAAAATTATAATTTTTGCATGTAGATATTAGTGAACTTCTGTTTAGTGCATCAGAAGTTGGATTTTAACAGAGAGATGAATCGCACGCCTGCCTGTCAGCAAAAAGTGTTCAGCTGACCCAGTTTGCTTCAACCCATTGAAAAGCTGTTTAAGTTACAATAACTGGAATGAATCAGTCTGGAGTGCACCAGCTGAACAAAGTAAACCATCACCTGCATCAGAAGTTCTCAGAGAAACGTCAGACAGGGACATAGAGTGGCTGTCAAACAAAATGTCAAGGATTTAATTTGGCTAAATAAAGTGTTGTGAATATGTAACACGATTGCGGTATACTGGTAATCACCATCTTCAAAGAGAGGTGGTCAGAATGGAGGCGGTTGTTTTTTTTAGGATGTACAAAAAGAGATAAGTGTTGGAAACAAAAATGTGTAGTTTGGTTGGTAAGGCTGAAATGGGCTACATGTGGACGTGTGGAAGAACGTGAGTCACAAGAAATGCACTTCTGATAATTACTGGAAGCAGAAAAAAATATCTCACGATTTTTTTTATGTTACTTCAACTGGGTAGTAATTTGAGTTTATTTAGGCTGCAGCTATGTTCAAAATAATAGCTTTGATTTTTCCAAAATGCATTTGGGAATCTGCAATGTTAATACAAAATCATAACATGTAGAATTATTCACCAGATTTATTCGCATTTCTTAAAAAAGTGAGAAAAAATGAAGGCGTTGTAAGGCTGCATTCACAGCAGCCCAATTTATTTTGTTTTGTTACACTCTTGTCTGTTTGCCTAAAAAGTACGCTTCATTTGGGGAGGAGTGAATGTAGAATCAAACTCTAGTCCACTTACAAACCTGGTCTTTGTCTGAACACCAAACAGATCAGAGACTGCTCCAAAAGCAGGAAATGAACTACAGGGTAGGGCATTCTGGGTAAATACAACCAAAACAAACAGGCTTGTGTAGCAAAATACATATAAGACACAAAAACAAAAGAGAAATCCCATAACTACTAAAATCTGATCCCTCTCCATATTTGTTTACATTTAATGAAGAAGAAGTATCTTCTTCAGAGGTTCTTGTGCAGCTGCCTTTAGTGGTTCTTGGTGTAGGACCCCCACAGACGAGAAGGTGAACAGGTTTTTCAAATAGTTTTGACTCGTGTGAAAGAGAACTGATCCAACTGGAAATGTATTAATTGAAACCAAGACTTCCTGGATATCAGGTGAGAAAACACTGTAGCAAAAAATATTAGCGTTTTACAAATTCAGACATGTTGTGTATAATCTGGAAATTTCTGTAAGAACATTTTCTGTTCAGTATAATGTCAGTCATCTATAATTATTTTAATGAATTAAACCTGATCTATGATACTTAATATTAGAAAAATATTCATTTTCTTGTACTAGTATAAGAAAATGCAACTACCTCATAATTCCTGCTTTACGGTCTACTCTGGAATTACTTCAGTGTTTGGAGTTTCCCTGTCAAAATACCTCTGACTCCCCAAAGAGAACATCAGTGCTTTCATCAGCCCCTTAAATGTTGCTCAACTTTTTCCTTAAGCTCACTGTGTGTTCTGTGATGAATTGTAGTTTCCCAGCTTTTTTGGCAGAAGGGAACATCTATGGTGAAACTTGGCTCCTCCTCCTATGCTGAGCATGTTTAACCACTTCAAGCAATAAAATGAAACACAACACTTTTCAAACCTCTATGATTACTTGGCATGTAGCAAAATACAGATAAGACCCAAATTATCCATACTCTAGAAATAATAATAAATTACTCTATACATTTTTCTCAACATTTTTTGAGAGATGCCTCATTTCTTATCAGGATCAATCAATCTTGGCTGAAAGAAATTAAAGTAAAAGCTAAGTTTTCAGAGTCTATGAACAATTATTGATTCATTGATTTAGTTGCATTTTCTGGGAAAAAGGTGAATCATAATACTCTCACACTGCCAGTATTATGAACTATATATTGTGAGAATTTTTTTTTTTATTAAACATCTCACAGAAGACCCAGCTTCCAATCATATTTATGCGTTCAGTGGCAACAGCCAATTAAAGGTGTCTGTTCTCAAACAGCTTTCTTTAGTTCCCTCAGCAGTAAATCAGTGGAGCTGCTGTCTGGACTCTTTATGGACCTTCAGAACACCTTGATATCTTTTATTTTTTCAGTTATCTTTACCACTGTCCTTGGACTGATTGTTCCCTCAGAGTAGATGCTTTTCCATTGCAGTACTCCGAGATGTCTGGCTAAGTGATTTAATAACTGTTCTGTTGTAAAGTCAACGCTAACTTTAAAGAAGCAGTACTATGTAAAATTGACCTTTTTGAGCTTTACATGATGTATTTCCTCATCAAAACAAACCTACCAAACCTAGAGTTTTGCCTTGATTCTTTCATGCATGTTTGAGAAATCCTTCAATCTTCCATGGCAACCATTCAGCTGTGCAAAACGATTTGGTGGCAACATTTTCAAGATAACAAACTTAGGCCTCACAGAGTACCCCTCCCCCACTCAGCTCTTATGGACTAGCCAGCAGCAATTAGGAAACACCTGGTGGAACTGCTGAGCTCACAGGAGCAACATCTCAGTTAAATGCTTGGTAAAGGGTTAATAGAGGAGCCATGTTGTCATGAGTTAATGAGGGAATTGCTTCAAAAAAAAGCAGAAGTTGTTAAAGAAACAGAGAGATTAACTAGTGTATGCTGTAGTGTCTGGTGCTTATGAAGATTATATTTGACGAATATTAGACTATAGCTTTTCCTCTACTATTAAAATATGAGGCAGGTACACAACAGTGCAGAGGTATTAGTATTTCATTTGGTGGGAAAAGAACTGCTACAAAATACAATCTAGTGAACTAGCAGGTGGTCCGTTGGGTAAATGCTGCATTAAATACAATTCTTATCAGTTAGGTGTAAATGTCCATCCCTTAGAGAGGCGAGAAAAGTTAAGGCTTCAGGATCTGAAATCCCAAATCATCTTGATTTGTGATTTCAAGGTGAAACAACAGCATTCAACTGCATCTCCATTGACCAAGTTATTTCGCAACTTGACATTTTAAAAATAAATTATCTTAATAAAAACACTCCAATTTCTAAAAAAACGTTTTGGTGATAGCATGGGATGGTTTTTTGGCCATTGAAAATTTTTTATCTGACAAAACTTTAATGGAAACACTTTCTTTTTACTTCAAACCTGTCGCATCATCAACAAGTGGAACAAACCACAAAGAAGATCACAGGAAGTAGTTGGAGGATCATGGCAACATGACTTATTGTGTGAACAAACTTTTTCACTTATGATTTTAATTTCTTAATTAATAGAAACACCACAATTGTGAAATTCTGTTTGTATTGGCAAGGTTTTGCACACATTTGTAGCATGTGTTAGACATGAGGCAGAAACTGGGAGGAGACATTTTCACTGCCTGTGTTATAAACAAACCAGGTAAAGACTTGACTTCATTTGTCCTTCTGGAACTCTCAAAGTAAAGCAAAACACACAATATAAAGAGATGTTGTGGTCCTCCTTCCTTTCTCCCGGATTGGTGAAGCAGTGGATGGATGAAGGTTCTCTGTTGTAACCAGAACGACAGGCTCTTCTGGCTCCAGCCCAGGGCCCGGCCAACTCTGTCCTACAGACACAAAGAGATAACTTCAGGGCCAACACTGCGATACGAGACTGACCCGGAGTAATAAAAAATTAATTTCAACAACATCTGATGAAAAATTTAAATATGCTCTTTTAGAGAAGCAGTCAACAACATGCATTCAGTGGGAGTAAACCAGGCTTTTTAACTGTTGAAGCAGTGGCATGAATAATAGAAAAAGATTCATTTCTTCTGCTTTTACTTTAAGCAACCGCTACGTGTAGATAAACGGCTGAAGTTTTATGTATTGAAACTTCAGCCGTTTATATATTTAGACCAGTGGAATATTGTCATGTTGATTTCAATTTTCAGTATTTCTTGCAGGAGCAAAGGTTTCTGTGGTATATTGGTACAGTGAAGTGACTTATTATTCTTTGATCTTGGGTTTGCAAAGTATTCCGAAAAACTGGGTGAAACTGGGTTAAATTTGGTAATTACGTCACTGAACCACTCTCTTGCTACAGAAACCACAAGGTACCCACTGAACACCTGGGAGCAGGAAGTTCAGATGTCCAAGCCAAAAGCAGCAATCAGCAAACACCTGGTGGAACTGAGCAACCTGCCGAGCCCATTATAGGAGCTACTTCTGACTGAAATGCTGTTAAAATTAAAAGTTTCTAAAGGGGTAATAGAGGAACCATGTTGCAATAACTTCCTGAAAGCAGAGTTTTGGAAAGAGCAGGAGATTTTAAAGGGACGAAGGCCAAATTTCAATGCATTCATCTACAACAGTGACGCCCAAAGTCTGTCGTGGCCAAAGTCTGTCGTGGAGGGCCGGTATCCTGCAGGTTTTAGTTCTCTCCCTGGTTTAACGCACCTGGATCAAATGATGGCTCATTAGAAGGTCTAAGAAGAACATTGACAAGCTGAAAAGATCATGTTATTATTAGCAGGGAGAGAACTAAAACATGCAGGATGTCAACCCTCCTTTGGGCACCCCTGATCTACAAAGTCAAAATTCTTTTAAGCTATGTTTTATACAGTATTTTTATTAACAACTGGAAGTTACATTACTAACTTTGGTGTGCTATAAAGTGGTACCATGTGCCTCGAAAATACATAACACTGCCCCTATAAATGGCTTTCCAAATTTAAATGTTTGATTGCATTGTGTGCAGGTAAAACACCAAAACACTTTTAAGGACTTTATACAGAAATCAAGCATTTTCAAAACCTTGAAAACACCTTTATGAAATACAAGCAGTGCTAATTTGATTGTTTGAAGATTTGTATAAGCTTGTACAAACTCAGGGCTCTAGGAGTCTTTTTCAAGAAGACTAGAACAAGTGAACTCAAGAACCTTTGACC
Organism: Micropoecilia bifurca; assembly: GCA_903067075.1. NCBI lineage: Eukaryota > Metazoa > Chordata > Actinopteri > Cyprinodontiformes > Poeciliidae > Micropoecilia > Micropoecilia bifurca. The sequence continues at coordinate 11,385 of CAEGAF010011576.1, forward strand.
TTCTAATTGTGGGGTGGGCAATCCTGGTCCTCGAGGGCCGGTGTTCTGCAACTCTTAGATGTCTTGCTGGTTCAACACACCAACAGCTGAATCACCTCCTAAGTGCAGTCAGGTTCTCAAGAGTCCTGCTAACGACCTCATTATTTGACTCAGGTGTGTTGAAGAAGAGACATATCTAAAAGCTGCAGGAGTTCAGCCCTCAAGACCTGGAGTTGCCCATCCCTGTTCTAATTCATATCCAACCAAAGCAGCCTCTGATTCATGACATCACCATCTACACTACAGTTCCCATGGCTCTCCTCTCACAATACAAGGTACAACAGCTTGTGAGTCTGTCAGAATAAAAACATGGAGTCAAGCTATTGCTCATTGCAAAAAAGACCATTAAAGAAAAAAAGACAGGAAAAAAGAGGAACAGGACAGCTGCTTCTGATCAGCACTAGAAATATCTCTGCCTCTGTTTCTCTTCAGAATAAGAAAGCAAGTGTTTTATTTTGTTCCTGGAAGTCTGAGGAGGGGTGGAACATCCTGTCGATGTCCTGAGGGCACAGACCAGCAGGTGTTTCTCAGATGCTGTGGGTGCGCTCAGCATGTTATTAAAAGCATTACAACGTTTTCACCAGGACTTACTGCCGTGCACCAAAATGAGCCACCGCCGCCTCCCTCCTGGATGTGAACCTGCATATCTCATCTGTTAATGACGAAGAGAGAGAAAGTCCAGTCCTTATAGGATTGGCGCAGAGCTAATTTGAAGCTCATGTGGAAGAGCACAATATGTGTGGATGACTGAAGCGAAAGGGCACAGTCTGGACTCATCATGGAACCTGTTGTGTTCCTCAGCAGAAGCCTTCTGGAATCAAAGGTCATCAGTCTGTCAGTGGGAGTGACTTCATGTGGTGATTTATTTCTCAGTGTACAGTAAACAGGATGCACTGCTGATGGCAGTATTCACCATGGATTGTTGGGGTCAGAGAGCAAAGATCCCTGCCCGTTACCACTGTACAGAGGATCACAATTAATCATTTAACTCCTCACATCACACACCAGTGTCTGCATGTATTTTTGACACTAAATGAGTTTTAACCCAGTAGAATGAGGCCATTGACTTGAAAAACATTACTTTCACATGTATTAATATAAATATAAATACATGTTTTATGAGCATTACAACCTAGCTGGCAGTACATTTATTTGTTGCTTAATATTATTTTACCTTAAAGCAAAGGTTCCCAAACTGTGGGGACCCCACCTGCTGGGGGGGGGGGGGGGGGGGGCAACACCGGGGGCATAAAATAGGGAGTGAGTTAACCACCCGGCCACCACCCCGTGGTTTCAAAAAGAAAGATGTGTATTGTAACCCCCGGGGGGGGGGGGGGGGGGGGGGGGGGGG
>CAEGAF010011578.1:0-13413 GCA_903067075.1 Micropoecilia bifurca
GGGTGTGTGGGGGTGTGTGTGTGTGTGTGTGTGTGTGTGTGTGTGTGTGTGTGTGTGTGTGTGTGTGTGTGTGTGTGCTTGCAGGATGTTTGTTCAAAAAGAACACTGGTTGAGTTTCAGATTTTGTTCCTGCAGGACCTCACAAAGGAGCTCTGGTTTTATGCAATGTCATCTTTGCAGTGAGAAGATACAGGATCTGTCAAAAAAATATTACTGCTTCAATTACTGTAACGATTAGATAGTGGGCAAATCTAAAGCAAAGCACAATTAAAGAAAAGCTGACACTTGTAATGGACTTTTAATGCAACTTTCAGAGCAGCTTTGCATTAAAAGTGTCATAAACATTCATGAAGACTCTTTCATGTTTATGACAGTGTCATGTCAGTCTTGTGCACATCCCTTTAATAAGGTTTTACCAACATTTCCTACCTTTTCTTTCTTTTGTTACACATACAAGTTTGGGGTGTAAAATCCCGTGCTTTCACAAAGGGCCAAATGTCATTTGTATTATGTGGGGAAAAGTGAAAAAATGTTTTGCTTATTTCTGGGATTTATCACTTCAATAACTAAAGAGAAACCCAAAATACGACAGTGATTCTGAGAAAAGAGCCCCTTCAAAACGAATATGAATGTTTCAAGATTAAATTACACAGAAGTTTACTGTATTTACAAGTAGCAAAAATGTAAAAAGTTTTATTACGCTTGCAAGGCCAAGTATGTACACGAAGCGTGGAGCATATGCAGTAAAACAGACGACTGTGGGATTGCAGTGGCCGCTGTTTTCTCAGCAAAGATCAGAAATGAGGACAAAAGCGTCCTCCCTCCGGCTGATGTTTGTAAATGTGGAGCCAGTGGGAGCTGCTGCACGCCCTTTCACATTCACCACAATTCATGATGCATCAGCTTCCCACCTTAGAATAACATCTGTGCGCAGATGCAGTCTGAGATATGCTGGGCTAAAGTATCGAATCGCAGCAGCTTCAACACGGACCGTTTCTCATGGAGCGCTTCCATCGGACACCGATCTCTAGCAGATTATTATGAACGGCAGGAAGAACAGACATGTGAAGAGTCTATCAGAGATGTTTCTATAAATGCAGATACTATCAAATGTGAATTTCTGAGGGTTGATGTGGGGAGTGAGAGAAGGGGGAGTTCTGTTCTCTAAAAACATCAGGTCCCTGCAGACACGTCCAGGAAGTGGTGAAAGACAGAAACTCCCCTCACTTACCCACAGGCCTGCAGAAAGCAGGGAATAAGCATGCACACTCTGTACCTTCATGTTGGACTCATCCAAATTTGATGAGGTTTCACATTTGGACAGCTTGTTGGAATCACTGTCCGGACCAGAGTATCAGAGCTCACACCAATCTCCCCAGAGTTCGGCTGCAAGCACAGTCAATGCATTCGCAGAGAGCTCGGTATGGAGTTTTAATGCAGAGCGTTCATCAAAGCCGTGTTACTGTGATGCCTGTGCAGATAAAAATGACTTTCTCAGGAGTGATAGAGAGCAAAAGCGGCACACTAGCCGGGTCCTGCAGCCTGGGAAAGCCTGCAAAGTCAACACACAGGTTTACTTAGCTCTACTCCCTACTTCTGTGTTTTTTTCCTTTCTGCTTCTTCACATGCACACGCAAACATATTCAAGGTTTTTGCATGAGGCTTTGCAGGGAGAGGAAATTACAGAGGCTGAGAGAGCAGAGTGTGAAGTCGACCGTCAGTCCACCACGAACCGGTATGGGTCAGCAGATACCGAGATTACAACAGAGAATCATAATTTATGTTAATCCATTAAATTGCACATAGATGGAAAATTTGCACCAAATCCAAATGGAAACAGGATAGTTTCATTTCCAAATTAGGCATAAAATATTGGATTCTGGACTGTTTTCCCTCTTATCCGTATAACCATTTCTCTCAATTAATGTTGATTTTCTCTCCAGGAATGAAACCCATTAACACTTGAAGCCAAAGTACACACATATGACTGCCTAAAATAACACAATACTAAAATAATACAAGGTATGGTGTTTCTCCTTTTTCCTACAAATGTAACAACAGTTATTTTTTGGCCAAAAACAGTCAATTTAATCTTCTGTGATCAAAGGAAATGTCTCCTGAAAAATGAAGATATTTGCCTCTGATTTTCAGACTGGAAACAGATTTCTCTTTTATGTTGCTTTTGAAGTAACGGCTTCTTCCTTACCGAGTGGCCGTTCAGTCTGTGTCATTACAATACGGTCATTGTCCGTCACTAACCTGCTTCAGTCAACATCTTTACATCTTTTTTGGGTTTTCTTTTTTTGTTTTGTTTTTTTGTCCTGAGGATGATGCACTGAAACTCTTCCCAGAAAGCTGTGCTGGCCTCATATTCCCATAAGGTTTATACCATGTCATTGCTTGAACAGATGGACCTTGAATCTTGATGACGAGGCTTGTGGAGGTCCACGTTTCTCTCCGCAATTTCTGCGTTGGTCTCTTGACGCCACACAAGGAGGCGGTGCGTTTGAGGTGTTACCGTCTCACAAGCTCGAGGCTGTGGCTCAAGTTCACTTAAATGTTGCGAAATACCCCGTGAAACGCTTTCATAGGTAATATGTGGTTTACCCAAATCGTTTACGCGCATGGCAATTAACGCTTAAGGGGAGGAAAAGAGGGCTGCACGCAAACTTCTGGTGTGTTTCCTTTAAGGTTTTTTTTTAACGATTCCTATAAACATCAGCACGAATCCACCTATTTTTATACCTGTTTAGGAAGCCTAATAATTCAGAACACACGTTTCTGCCCGTGAGTATGACTGTGGACTGTCAGTGTCGTCGTTGTTCTGCTGTCTGCTTATGGGCTCTGCACCGAAACCCCTCACATGTGCTTCCTATTAAATCCTCTCAGTCCTACCTTAAGGCTGCAATAAAGCATCACGCGTTTCATTTTTACGGGAAAAGGATGAAATATGAACCACATTTCCCAATCAGACCCAGGTGGAGCCGTGTAAACATAACGTTAGCTACGCTCTCTGGGCGGCGCAATGGGGTCTCGTGGCAAAAATCAGCGTCTGTCAGGCCTTTTTATTTACCCTCTCTTGAGTTGTTCAAATTAGATTTTTATAGCGTGTCTTTTGTTTCAATATTTATTTTGAAGACGTCGGGTTGCCTGAGGACGTTAAGCAGCTGAAGGCTGCCAGCTGATATTCACAAGACTCGAGGGAGACAGAAAACGAGAAACTGTTCACCCGCCAGCTCGGCTCACCTGTAAAAATGCCCGGAAAAGCCGAACTCAAGCCTGTAAATCCCAGCAAATTAATCTCACAAAGACTCAAAGTGTTCAACGTCAGAACCGTGCAAAGACGGCGCTTGTGTTTGTTATGTAAGGGGAGGAAGCTGAAATCTTTCTCTGGAGATTCAATTTGATGGAATTTCCAGGCTCAAACATTTTACAGTTACACTTTCAGATTGAGAAAAACACCAACCGACGCCAAGAGCCGTCCTCCTCCCACTTTTTCCATCTCTTCTGTTAAGATACACTTCTCTCTTCTGCACTTTGCTTAATTTTTCCATTTTTTCACCCATTTTTGCATCATTCTGCTAAGACTACCCTGGTGTGTAAGTACATACTTCACATTGACATAGTTCACAGTTTTAGAAACATTTCCGGTGTTTTTTGCATACATCCTATTGTATCTTCTCTATTTAGCACTGATGATTTTCTTTCATTTTCAAAATCTTTGCTTTATAGATAATCTAAAGCTACTTATTAAATATCAAAGAATGTATGTTCACTCTTTATTTGATGTTCCTTTTTAAGCTGCATGCTCTACAATGCGATATATTTTTTTCATCTTACAAAGGAGAGTAAGGTTGAATGGATATTAATGGATGAAATACGGAGGAGTCATCTGCCGGTGAGGCAGGAAACAACTATTCCACTGCTTTTTTGTTGCTAATATGAAATAATCTAAGGAAGACAGGATAGATTATGTACTGCAGGTACATCGGTAGCATGAAAACCTGAATGTAGGCAACAGCTTTAGTTGTAGTTTTTCCGTCATCGCCATGGCAAACCATGTCTCAATCCAAGCTGGGTGTACGAGATCGTCTGGCAGGTAACATGTTTCAATCCGCTCGATAGGATAGAGATGTACTCAGATGTACCCAGATGCTGATGTGAATACCTGACCTAAAGCCCAAGAGGTGGCTATACCGCCTCCTATTGGCCAGTAAAGCAGTTGGTCACCATAGAGGCCATGGACGCTGCCTAGTGGACGGACAATGCTGAACAAGGAGCCATATTGGCTACTTTGTTAGCTTTCAATCTGTGAAGGAAGATACGTAATGCTTCATCACTATAAATTTTGTTTCATTGTATATTTTTATTTTATCCTCCATCAAAAGTTAACTTCTTGTTACTTGTGAACAGGGCATTGGTTCACATGCGATAATATATGTCACAGAACATATGCGTTTTCTGTAGCATAGTAAATAGGTCATCAATGTAAAGAAGAAGAGGACTAAAAATTTCCAAGAACAAACTCTTTCAGGTTTACAAAGAAAAAAAGAAAATATCCAGTGAGCCATGCCATGCTGATGAAAATGCGTGAATATCGGCTGCAACATTAAGACGAGAATTTCATTGTATCAGTAGTTCAAGTTGGTGGTGATGAGGGGGATGCTTTTTTTTCTGCTCATTTTGAGACCCGTAGTGCCCATCATTTCAACATCCAAACACAATGTGTCCATCGTCTTAAGACTAACTCAAACTGGCTTCTTGAACTTTGCAACGAACTGTGCAAAGTTCGAACTGTGCAACGGAGAACCGAGGCGCCTCTTATGGTTTAAGTAGGTCCAACTCGATACAAGCAAAATGCATCTAGTAAATTGATCCGGCGGTGAATATCCTGATCAATCCATTAAATCACAACCTAAAATCAAATTTCTTGTAGCTGCTCACTTTAAAAATTGCTCTCTTCAAATGACTGCTGACAGCCCATAATCAAAGGAAGACAAACTGAGAGACAGTAAGGTGGAGCCAGGCAACAAGCAATTTTAACAGACAAACAAAAACACAGTGCCACGTGTAAACAGGACAGGGAGAATGAAACACAAAGGCCACATGTACAAACAGACAAAGACACAATCGGTAACTGGTGTGAGTTATGGATGACTTAGATTACAGCGTCCTTTTTCATATATTTTAGTCTCACGGTCATTTGTGTGCACAGATTAAACCTATAACATATGAGGGAACTGATTACAGCAGGGAATTAAACATCTTGTGCAACCTGAGCTGAATCTCTGCACGGAGGTTAAACAAAACTCACCAAACTCAAACCTGGAATAATTACAAAACACCCTTCAGGCTACATGTAACTCTATCCATCTCAATGTCACTGATGAGTGTGATTACGGTACGGGCCAAATAAGGTCAAAGTGCAAACAAAAACACTGCAGTATTTTAGGCTCGATGTTTTTTGAAAATGTCACTATTTATACCAAATTACAAGCCAGAGAGCAGCTGGCTCTCTGCTGCCACAAGGATTGATTTGAGAATGCTCTCAATCAGACAGACGTCCGTGTTGAGCTACAGCCGAGCTGTGGTGCAGCGTTTTGAATGTGGGGGTGAAATTGCAGCCTTTGCTGTGCGTGATTAGGGCTTACATGAGAGGATGTCAGTCAGCCACCAGGCTGTGGAGGGATGGGATGGCTGGTTAAAATAACAGACCCATCACAATAACACCATCAAAAAAACATTGTTCCTTTAAATTCAACCCATCGGTGTGGTTTCTGGGTACATCCTCCTATCTTTCACAAGCAGGAGTCGTTTAGCTCAGCTTTCACCATAAACCTTTTTATTTTATCTGTCATCGTGAAGAAAGAGTTGAATATTAACAAGGGTAAATATGAACCAAGCAGCACGAATCAGAAAGGCTTAAGTAACTAGTTTCAACAAATAAAGACATTCTGGGATTAGGTTGTGGTTAAGTCCTTAAATTAAATTTGTTGACGAAACAAAGCATATTGATCAGGCCGTTGAGAAGATTCCTAGAGGCTCGGACTGTGTTTTAAAATTTACCCAATTGCTAACGTTTGCCTGTGATGTACGTAATGCGCCCGTTTGATGCTACGCACCACTGGGAGAAGCATCGATCCCAAAGTTAATCTAATATTTGTAATTGTGGCCAACACGGACTGAACAGATTCCTTCACTTCCTCCTTTGCTGGTGCTAAAACTACAGATGAATTACGATTCCAAAACAGCGCAAAAAAAAATAAATCAAGATCATCGTTCACAACTTCTCCTTCTGTTCCCTGATTGACCCAGTCAAAAAATCAACCGGAGACAATCCGAGTGAAGGGGAGAAAGCCCGGGCTGTGCTGGAAGCCAGAATGTTTTTCGAGAGGAATTGTGCATGAAGGCAATAGTCAGGCTACTAGGGATGTGCTTCTTCAGGACACAGAGACAGAAAGGTTGGTCATAGTAGGAAAACCTGCACAAGCTGCAGAATGGCATGTGATAGAGCCAGAGGTTTGGCAGAGATACAACATAATGGTTCAGATTGACGTGTATTCGTGTGCTAGAATGGCTCTCGGTGATCAGGGGGGAAAAAATGTCTAGAAGTGCTATCTGTGATAGATAAATCAACTGGGGAAAATGCAGCAAACAGTTAAAAGCAGGATGCTTTTAATTTTTTGCCAACCGCTGGTCAGATTGGACTAACTTCTGCATCCACTGCGCTGGAGTGGGATGCACGCAGGCAGCAGGGCAAACTCTTCAGCTCGACTTTTCTGTAACAATATCTCCATTGATCAGAGCCATCTCTCCGGGGTCTGCTGTTGACTCTACAGCTCACTGAGCGACGCGGGTCAAATGTCAAAGCCGTGAGCTCATGCAAATCCAGGACTCCGGGCAGCAAAAGAGTCCTCTGTTTGGACGTCTTTTAGTCACATACCACAGGAGGATACCCGCATACCTGCCGCGTGTAGCGCCCACAGCGCACCAGCCAACACAAAGGCAGGAGCAAAGAGCTTCAACAGACCACAGGGAACTTTGTGAGATTCTATGGAGCTATTGCTGAAAGCGTTAAACTAAATTTCACAAAAAAACAAAAACACATTCAAGCCACAATAAAGCAGCACAAATATTTCCAGGCTTGAGACTTTGAGATTTTATTTGAAACACAAAGAATTTTATATTAGTTCTCTGGAGGGTTGGTCATTGATGTCATTGTTGTTCACAAAAGAAAGAATCTTTAATGTGTTTTTAGAGTAAAAAAAATACCCAAGAGAAGATTTTGTTTTTACTTTAGTCAAATAATAAAAGAGAAAAACTGAGCGAAGGAATGAGCATAAATCACATTTGCGACAACCATAACAAAGTGAAACCGTATGCAACGGCTTCTGTGGAAAGCATCTGGAGTAGATGAGTTTCTGCATCACTTTCTCGTTTACTGAAAAGGTTCAGACGCATCAGCTGCCCCAGACTAAAAAAATGCATCAATCAAACCTTAACGTTGTCATGGGGATTTCAGTGAGGCTGATACAAAACATGAAGTTTCAAGCAGCAGAGAAAACGACTAAACTTACAAAAATGAAAACCAACAAATTGAGAACACTTACTTTTGTCTTTCTTTGTCTTCAGACCATTTGCTCAAAAGATTGGTTTAGTTTATTCCAGTAGGAGAGTGGCGGCTGGATGTTTCGGTCGTCCAGTTGTCAGCTGCCTTCAACAGGACTCACTCGGCTGATGTAAGACGCCTCTGCACTGTGGAAAAAAAGAAAGAAAGAAAAGAACCAGAGGAAGGAGAGAGAGGGAGCGAGGCAGAGAGAGGAGGAAAAAACCCTCACATTCTGTGGATTCCTGGGAATGTGCCAAAGTCCCAGAATTCCACACATATGGTTTCAATTAAGGCTGAAGCCAAGTCTTAATAAAAAAGTTTTCGTCCACCTGAAAAGAGGCTTTCTTTTGACAAGCAGAGACTGAAGCAACTTTAATAGAAAGTAACGTTTGCGCTTTAATCACTTCATTCACTGCCTTGCGTAGAAACAGGACTGAGTCCAGGCATGGGTTTCAATTTGACAAATACAGAAAAAGAAAGGTGTGAGTCAACGCATCAGGCAGGAGTCCCTTATTGACATTTTACAACTTCTGCAGCTGTTTTGTCCAGCTAAACCTTAACTATCTGATATGGAAAAGTTTTTTTTTTTGACAATATTCTGGTAATCTTGACTTGCAAAGCTGTTTTATGATGACGTCATTCTAGCCTGTGGTAGAGTAATTCCAGAGTCAGGTAGGGATTTATAAAAGCAAAAGGATTTGATTTTATTGCCCTCTTATGTAGAGATTTTCACCAGTGAAATGGGGCTGGTTGAAAATGTCAGTTTGTCATAATTTTACCAACATCAATTTCCTGACAACTAAGAATTATCATTTTTTTCAAAAAGCTAAATATTAAGCTCAGTTGGGTTTTATTGAAGCAGCTGTAAGTAGCTCTAGAGCCCCCGGATTCCCACATACCAAGATAAATATTGTTAAGCATTGTTTTAAAAAAGTTAAGCTACTTTAAATTACACCATGGGCAGCAACAGAGTAATTCTAAAATATTTAACATCACTTCAAATTTAAAACTGAAATTCATCCTAAATTTAAATGGATAAATTATTTATGAAAAATTGCCCTAATTGGAGAATTATCTTTTGAAGGGTATATAATACTTGGGGGTCGGGGGGAGATGCGGCTTGGGAAGTTGAACTATCTATTCAGAACGCTATTTGAGAGACAACTGACTGGTTTGTAAGGAAGAGTCATTTATTTTCTTTCACGCTAGGAAAAATGACAGAAGTGATTAGCTGTCGTCGCTAGCTTCTCGTAGGGAGTGAATGTTGCAAGCTAATAACTCTATGCAATGAAATCTACTGGGTTTTATTTGATCGAGCCCTGCTTGATGTACGTATGTGATTGAATTGCCATTCATCCATTCACCATGAGCCCACAAGCACCAACTGGCTGGATCTTTGTTGACTTAGCTCAGTAACTTTGAAGGACTTGAATGTTTATGCAATCACTTAAGTTAAAATGTTTTCTTTTATTTTGCAGAAAACCTTTTTCACTTTGGGATTTGTTTATTGTGACTGATTTGCAAAAGCAATAAAAAGGGTAAAACCTCCCTGGGTGTGAATACCTTTTGTAGCCACTGTAGTATCTGCATTACTTTCTCCAGTAGATCTTGAAAATCAAACAAACTCTAGATATTGATTAGTGACTATAGGCACTATGATGCAATGAAAACACTCTGCAGTCATAACATGAAATGCATATTCCAATGTTGTGCAAATTGAGAGCATATAAAGAAGTATTGACAAAACAACTTGGCTTCCAAGTAAAAAGTGCATTTAGTAAAAGACAGAAGCCATCTAATCTTTAATGATTACACAACCAAAAGAAGCAGATATTATAAATACCCCCCACATCCCGATCCATGTATGATCATGACATGTACTGATTACTTCATCTCAGTCTATTCTCGTACAAAAATTACAAGTTAAATAGATGGTAAAGTCCATCTAAATAGCATTCATCAGGACGTATAAAAATAAATCTCATAAGCAAAATAAATAGATGCACTTGCCGAATGCACCATCCAGACAACAAGGATTTCATTCATAATTTAACAATGTGTTCAAGTGGTCTATGAAAGAAAGGTAAAGTATGGCGACAGCATACAAACAGAGAAAAGACTGCGTACTTCATTAGCCTCATTCACTTTAGACAGTTTCAAGAAGCTCTCAGGGAGACGATTGTTATTGGACGACGATGGCATCACAGTTTCTCCAAACAAACTCAAGAAAACAAAAAGCATGAGGTGATCTTTGGGTTGTTCTCCCGTGTCTCTCCTCTGTTGGATTAAACGCCGTTCTTCACCAGCTCGTGGACGCCATGTTCGTCGATCATCAGTGTCGCCTGAAACTCTCGTCCCTTCACCAACTTCTCGAGACCCTTTAAAAAAAAAGGAAAGAAAAAAAGTGGAAAACATTGTCAAGGAGAGATTTTGGGACAACACCTGGATTTTCTGTTAAAACTCTCCTGGCCTCACCTCTCCCGCGTAGGAGACCAGCGGAGAGATCTCGCATTTGATCGGAAGGTCGGTTCCGTCTTTGAGGCTGCGTCGGAGAAAGAAGCATTTTCAGAGGAAGGAGAAAAACAGAAGCGGAACGAGAGACCATCTCGTGAAAGACAGAGGGACGGTAGCTTAGAGAAGCAGCAGTAAATCCTGATAAACAGCTGGGATTTTACTAAGGCTTGTGATTAGAGATCAAAGGTAGATAATCAGATGTTCATCGCAACCAGTGATTAGTCCTCTGACCCGTAACACACATCCTCCAGAAGCAAACAGATGAGTGCCTGGCAATGTCTCCACCCAGTGCTTCTGAAATACTGGGGGCACTTCACACAAACCCTCACTCATCATGCCCGCTTCAGGGCAATTATTCCAGACAACAATCACAAATCCCCACATCTGGAGTCAGAGGTTGAGCTGCAAGAGAAGGTGAATGACTAAAAGAGAAGCATTAGGAGCCTTAAACACATTCGTGACTCCAATGAATGTCAAAGAGGCACATGCTTGTGTTTTCACAGTGCCTATAAAAAGCATTCAACTCCTTGGATGTTTTTATCCTCTTTATTGCTTCTGCAAATGAGTCATGATTGACAAAATATGTCTTTTTTTGATAAGAATAGGGGAAATATCCATAGAAAATAAAATATTTAATCTAAAATAAACAATTGCATTGACGTCATATATTTCTTTTCAAATTTTGTTTCTAAAATAAGGCAGACTTTGTTGATCAGGACCGATTTGTAGAAGCAATAAAGAGGGTAAAAAAAATCAAAAGGGGTGAAAACCTTTTTAGGCTCTATATGTCTGAGCAAGCTGGTGAAGTTAAAACAAGCAGAAAACAGAAAAGCCTATAATTATCTTATAAACAAATCAGCAGGTTCAGGTTTGACAGACAGGAGGTGTGGCTCCCGTTACCCAGCATGCAACAGGTGCGTACGTCCTTTACACACGCAAGGGTCTCAGCGCAGGCCTTCAGAGGATAAATTAATTATCTGCCATCAGATCAATATGACAGAATACCAGTCGCTACGAAACTAAAGTAAATCCTTCATAACAACTGATACAGTCCCTTAAAGTATTCACACCTCTTAAACCTTTTTGTTTTCACATGTGCTAAATAATACAGCCTCAATCCTCAATGTATTTTATTGGGATTTTTTTTTGTGCTGGTTCAACATAAAGTAGCACATGGCTGTGAAGTGGAATGAAAGTTATGAATTGTTTTATAAATTTAATTGTATGTCAAAGACTGAATAATTTGTAGAGCTACCTCTCTAGAAATTATAGCTGCAGGATTTCTTAAGGCGGCACGACTCTGCTGGGTTTGAACATGTTGGAGACATAAATGTACGTCTATTCTCCAAATTGTTCCCCCAACAAACACCGAAGGCCTTGTCGACTCTTTAAAGTTACCCAGGATTTTATTTAGGGGTATAACGTTAAAGGGATCTGAATAAAAATACAAAATATTCTCAGTACTCATATTTTAGAAACTGTGCACTTTTACACTTCACAATCATGAGCTACTTTGTGCAAGAAATAAAAAAAAAGAATCACAATAAAATACATTTTTTGTAGTTTAACAATATGTAAAACAAAAAAAGTCCAAGAGGTACAAGTACTTCTGCAAGGAACAAAGATAAAAAGACAAAAAAAAAGCTACTCATCAGTGGGAATGAAGGAAGTTGATATAAAGAATCAAAAGTGTTAACATCTGAGCGAAAGAGGATAAAAGAAGTCAAAATCCCGTCACCATGCACTCAGGACAGCAGGGGAATAGTTACTTTCTGTTGCCATCATCTGTGACACTGTCCGCTGCTCCGTCTCTGGAAACATTGTACGGGACACGCAGGTGCAACACCGAGCATGAGAGAAGGGGAAGGGGGAATAGAGTGTGAAGCTAAAAACAACAAGATGTCGAAACACACAAAACACATCCAGGCCGGTGCGCAGAGTTAGCGTGTCGGGAAGAGCCCGCTTTGGTGTTCGTGCCACGCTGTGTGACACTTCACGCTCCGCGGCTGCTTACCTGGGTATGGCGGGCACGCGTCTGCCGTTCTCGTCGGTGAAGTGGCCCCCGGCGTTCAGGACCCAGCGGTGGTGCAGGGACATGAGGGCGTGTCGGGCTGTGGTGGGCGTGTCCTTCCCGTCCTGGGTGTCTGCGTTCTTCAGCGGGGAGAACTCGTCCTCCCGCAGAACCTCGTACACCACAAACGTCCTTTTTTGGGAGAACACGGCGTCACTTCAGTGTGCAAGCACAACAGGGAAGCAGCAGGCCACAGCTGGAAAAGACTCGGAGGACTTTTATTCAACAGCTCTGAACCCAAGGGATGAAAATTATCGAGTTATTTTATGTTTTTTTTGCGACGGCTGTTTGGGAATAGTTGAAGAATATTTCTTCGGTTGTACCACTAGATGATTGGAGTCGGTCATTATGTTTTAGATAGTGCTGGTATGAATGTTCATTTGCTCATTCATAAGAAATTGATGGTTTGCACAAGTATTCCTACCCCTTGAATCCTGTCACATGTTCTAATATTTAAGCCACAAACAAAAAAAAAAACAATTTAGTTCATAATTGCGAAATGCAAAGAGACAGACTGTTGCTTTCCGAGCTTTTTAGCATGAGCACATCATCCGAGTCACTATTTTGTGGACTATAGATCTTTGTTGCATTTCTCTACCAGCTTTCTGCACTTAAAGACAGAACGTTTTGACCATTCTCTTTGGAAAGATGGCTCAAGCTCAGTCAACTTTTAAGGCTAACCACAAATTCCCATTTTAAATTAAGTCTGTGCTTTCACTGGGCCGATTCTCTAATAGAGGAACGTGCTTTGATCTCGTCCAAAGTTTGAAGTTTTTGTCACATAAGCCAAAAAAAAAACGTTGAAAGAACTTTTGGGCAACAAAATTTGCTTTTTGTTTTTAATTTTAAAAAATAAAATAAAAAGTAATTCACAAATTAAGAAATTATAAATGAAACCACAAAGCTGGTAGATTTTTGCCAAAATGGCATCTGCAATATAAAGCCAAAACATGCATTTGGCATGTTTACCTTATTGAAAGAGACAGATGTGACGTCCTATGTTTTCAAGGGAAATGTTTTCCATTTTCTTGGTATAAAAATGTTTTGTCCATTTGTTACGGCCCTGGGCCTTGTAGGCTGGGCTGCAGGGGTGTTGTTGTCTGTCTTTGTGCTCCTCCCCTCTACAGATGCTGCAGATCAGGTTGATTGGAGTGCAGAGTATTTGAACCTGGCTGTCTCCGTCTTCTGGGTCGCCTTTGGCGTCCACTCTGCCGCTAGA
>CAEGAF010011601.1:0-31145 GCA_903067075.1 Micropoecilia bifurca
CGGGTATTGAGAGAGGAAGACATGCGGTAAATGAGGCAGGTCGGGAGTCGAACCGGCGACAGCCGCGGCGAGGACTCAGTCCTCAGTATGTGGGTTGTGCCTTAGTATTTTAAGTTAATTCCTGCTATTGTCACATTTTCTCACACACATTAATATATTTGGCAATCAAAGAAATTACTAAAGACAGAGTTTATTTGTTGTCTATGGGTAGATCGGTCAGTCACTTTATTAACAGACCAGTTTTTTTACAACATCCCAGCATGCACTGCGCGCTTCTACGGGGAAAATGAAGTTGCTAGCTGCTTACCGTACTTGCTAGACCTGTTGTGGCTCAATATTGGTCCAAATATAAGGCGCACCGGGTTATAAGGCGCACTGTCGGCTTTTGAGGAAATGTAAGGTTTTTAGGTGCGCCTTATAGTGCAGAAAATACGGTACTGAGTTTTGAGTTTTCGTCAGCATTAGCCATAATCAGTAAAACAGATTTTAAAACCTTAACATATATCATCTTTGGGATGTTGAGCTATTAATTTTTCTTACCTTTTGAAATCAAGTAGTAAAGTAAATAATATTTGAAGTTAAATTCAACTTAAATGAGATGCACATATGTGGTAATAAATTTACATTTTTTTTCTTCAGGTAAAAACCCATCAAGGTGCACAAATCCACAGTGTGAACTATGATCTATATTTGATTTCAAAAGTACTTTGGTCAGATGAAGTCACTTTTGACAATAAGATTTTTGATGTTGAGAGTTTTCACAAAGCAGACTAATAGAACCGTTTATTCTGCTCAGTGCAACATCGCTCGTCTGCAGCCTGTCTTTCAAACTGTTTTCCTCCAACTGAAACACATTTTTTTGTCATTACCTCTTGAACTGAACACAGTTCAGACATTAAGCTGAGAAAACAAATGGCTCAAAGGTGTCCAGATAATAACCCTAAAGGTTGCAACATTGATATTTGCACACAACCTCATGTGAGGATCTGAAAGATAAGCGCAGCTCTGATGATAGTGGGATATGTTCGAACACTAAACCTGATAAGGCTAATGCTGACTCTTTCTTCACCTTGTGCAGAGAATAAAAAAAAACAGAGGCATGTTATACTTTCTCCAAACTTTATTTCAGCATGCAGAACTCTGGATGACCTCTCTGTATTCATCCCTGTTTTCATACTCAAAAATATATTGACAAAGGCACTCTACTGAAGCGCAAAAGGTGGTGACAGACATGGAAACACAGCTATACAGCAGGAACTACAAGTCCCATTGTCCTTGCAGAGAGACCTTCGGGTAGCGGAGGTGCTCATTGGTGGGTTCGGTGAGAAGTGTGGCGAGCCAGATGCAGGAGCCTGAGGATGATGTCGGTGGGGTCACCGCCTTCAAACTGGCTGCTTTGGTCGTCTCCGTCGTCCTCAGGGAGGCACGACTGATCTGCAGTGCAGCTTTCTGTGGTGGAAAAAAAAAAGAAAAAGAAAGACGGAGGAGTTAATGCTGCGCTATTTCACTGCAACTGCACTTTAACGAATAGAAAAAAGGCATTTTCCTGTAATTTCCCCACAACTTAGAGCAACAAGAGGATCAGAATGATCTACAGAGAAATAATCAACATGTTTGTTCCTGCTTCTGCTTTTATTCCATGTCACCTGTTAACTGGTTAAATGCCCCTTTTGCAAGTTTATTTATTTTAACAGTGTTGTTTTCTTGTAAATGTGATCCTGTGACGTAATGGTTCTTGCCTGATTACATTAAGGTAACACATTTAAAGCAAAGGTTGGTTTCTAAATAGGATTTCAACATAAATTCAGCCTTTAAAGAAAAGGTTGCAAAATTTGCATTTAAACTGAAGCGTAAAAAGCTACTACTGATGCATCGACACCAGTAATGAGCCATATTTAGATTAATTATACATCCTTCTGTTATAACTAAAAAAGAAATCTTTCAGATGAGAAGTGAAACACTCAAAATCGAAGAAAGGAAGTATGTTCATCTTCTGTTTGCACGCATAGATCTTTATGGTACTTTAACTTGATTACATCTAATATTTCTCTGTGTTTATCTAAAGATTGTCGCATAAACTGTTATTTACGTATTTATAGAAAGTTCTACAATGACTATTTAGAATCTTTTTTGGTTTCTTAAATTAAAAATTTCACTTCGTTTTCACTTCACACTTTAGTTTCTTTAAAATATGCACTTTTCTCACGTTTGTATTTCAATTGTGTGAGGGTTGAAAAGCTTTGGCAGATAATTACAGTCATTTGAGAAGCCCTTTCTATTGTCAGCAAATCAAATAAAAATGTTGATTTTGTAATAAAATTATATGAAGGTTTAAAAATGGGCCTTGTTTCACCCAGGGTTGTTACAAAAGTACTTTTTGTTTCTTCCATACACGCTGCCACCTACTGGTCAACATGGGCCTGTACTTTACCAATGTTGTCCTTATCCAGCGTGAGACGTTTGTCGACTAAACCAGAACTAAAATACTGAAGTGATCTTTAATTATCTTGGATTAAAATACTTTTTAATAATCTGGAAATAAAGTTGATGTGGCGCATCACTGGGTTTTAACCAATACCGAAGTTTTTGTAGCCAAAGCAACAGTTTTCGAAAATTATTTCACTTGTTAAAGTAAAGTATGTGACATGAAGACCCAACAACAGTAAAAGAGGGAATCAAAACTCCATGTTAAATGAGTGACGGTGCTTTATGATATCTCAGAAAATAAAGTATGATGTAGAACAAATGGAGCTGAAGATGATGAAGTAATGAAAAACCCACAGGAGACAAGTTGTAAAAAATTACACTAAAAATATAACACAATGGTAAAAAGCATATTTTCACATTTCATATAGTTATCTTAATATTTTGTGTAATTTCTTTGTCCAGACATTTTTTGATAGTTTGTGTTGCCATAATGGACTGGCGCATTTTCTTCACCTGCTACTTGAAAAGCAAGAACATTAAAAAAAATGTTCATGCCTAAAGGAAATGCACCAGTCCATTACGACAACTTTTTGTCTTGAATCAGTGTCTGTTTCCAGATTCTCTGACCTGCATCGCAGCAAAGTCCTGCAGCGGCGCAGCGTCCTCCCTCTGAGCCACAGGCTCTCCCACCGGCCTGACAGGGGGTGAGCAGGTAGTTCTCCTCCACGCAGTGTGCCGACTCGGGGGAACCCAGGAGGCAGCCGATGCCTTCCCCGCAGCAGATGCTGGGGCCGTAGCAGCGGCCCCGGTCTCCAGGGCCACAAGACATGCACTATGGAGGGGGAAAAAAAAGAATCTGAAGTATTTTTTGTCTAGTTTCTAGTGAAAATATTTTAGTGCACTTAAAAGAAGACAAAACGTAAAATGAACTTTTATGTGCGATACAGGAGCTATAAGTCAGTAATTAATTAATATTGATGAAAACATATTAGTTCCACTGGCAGAAAGAGTCACTTATAAGTTGAGAAAAACATCTTGCTAGTGAAATAATCTGACAGTGGAATTAATACTTTTTCCATCAATATTAAGGAATTATTTATCTAATAGCAGCTCATATTCCTAGCTGAACAGTTATCTGTAAGTTAGTGCAACTGAAATAAGAAACTAGATCAAATGTAACAGTTTTTGCAAACTAGTTAACTTGTTTTGCCAGTTAACTAATTTGGTATGATTTTGTGTTTTTGCAGTGTTTATCTTTTACCATGCTCATTCAATTTGATGCAGTTTGTTTCTATAGTGCCAATTTGCAACAAATGTCATCTTAAGGCACATTACTAACCAAAAAAGTCCAATTTGTATACAGAAATAAATCAAGTCAATATAATAAATATATATATACATTTCACTGCATATATTTCCATCCTAGATTTTCAGTTCTATTCTTGAAATTTATCTTAACTCCAACACGTTCTCACATGTCTGAAGAGAAAGAAAATGCAAGCTCTGTTCTGAAAGTTATCATATATATCTATATTTTTTGTCATTCGGCTTTGATAGGTGACAAATTTCAATTTGACGAGGCAAAAGCATTTTACTTTGAGTTTGTAGCTTAAAAATTTTAATTGGCGCAACAAACCTTTCGGAGAGGAGCATCCATGATTGACCTCTTTCCACCGATGGGGCAGTTGGAGATGTAACACGCCGAACAAACGGACAGGAGGAACAGCAGGCCCACGGACACGGCAGCTCCAGACATTTCTGCTGAGATTAAAGGCTGTTAAACACAGGAAATAGACTTGGCTGCACAGATGTTCTGAGATCAAACCCGTTCACCTGTTTCTTCACGTTCTGCTTCACAAGTGCTCAGAGGTGATTGCCGTGGTCTCCGTCTTTGCGTCTGCCGTCTGTCTTATATATTCTTCATGGCAACTTTTGAAAGTGACCCAGAAAGCCGAAAGCCACTTAAAAATCTCTAATGAATGTTCTGTGGATGCAGAGCTGAATCGTCACAGTGGGAGGACAGGGTCAAAGGGCCAGGTCGTCGTGCTTACGTCTCTTTTGCCGAAGTTCATTACCGAAGGTCTTGTGGAGCGTGACCGTGCATGTTAGAGATGAGAAAGACCATCAGAGAGGTCAAGATGAGCATGCAGGGTTGAAATTATTCGAATTATTAAAGATCACACTGACTAGAACGTTAATCTACAATTATTAGAAGACGGTTTGAGTTTTGGGTTTATTCTTAAGATTTTTGACATATTTTGGAGGGCTGTCAAGAAAGAGTGAACTTACAGGTGATCAGAGGAGGCCTGTGGTCAAAACTGAACGCTAAGCGGCCGCATTTGGCTCGGCGGCCATGTTCTCCTTGAACCAACACAACACTGATGATGACAAATCATCTCACTACTAAAAATGTCCTCCATTCTTCTTTAAGTCCTTAATTCTTCAGAGGAATTGAGGCACACATTGTTCAGGATCTGAGGTTAATTGCTTTTATGAGCTAATTAACGCACTTAATGACCAGCCACAACCCGCAGAAGGCAGCTACATCGCAACAATGATATGAGCTCAATTAGTGCCCCTTTCCGCAGAAGCTGCCTCGTTTCAACTAACTTTTGTTCCAGGTGTAAGTTTGCTAGCAGAAGCGAACATGTGAAACAACTCACAGTTTCACTTGCCTCCTACTGGCTGTGAGTTGTTTGTTGTTTTCTCTTCACATCCTTTTTGCTAAAGGTTGGACAAGGTAAAGGAAACAACCTTCACTCCATCTATGCTGATGGGAATGTGACAGTTTTGTGCAAACATTTACCAAAGGCCTTTGAAATTCATGTTTATTGAGTAAAGCTTCCATCTTTAATATTACTTTGTTTGTTTTATTTTTTACAGATTACAGTAAAAAACAACTTTGCATTTCTGTTTAGGTTACTTTACTCCCTGTAAATAAAATACAGTGAAAACAACAAACTTTATAAATCACGTAAATATGGTTAATATGAGTGTGATTAATCTTCTATTACCTTCACGGAAGAGAAGCAGGAAGAACAGCCATATACATTTTGTTTGAAGTTCACTTGAACTTCAAACAAAGCTCTAGTCGCCCATTAGACCAAAAATGTATCTGTTAGGTGTTACATGCATGTGTGGAACCTTGAGTACACCATTCCCCTGATGAAACACGGTGGTGGCAGCAGCATGCTGTGGCCATGGTTTCTTTCAGCTGTCACAGCGAAAGCTAGACAAAGTTGGTGGGGATCTGAATGAATATAAACGCTGGAATGTTAAAGGCTGCAATACATCAGGATTTAAAGACCTTTAGTTTTATCTGTGTTTCTGGTGTTTCTTCATTATTTACTTAGATCTGGTCTTAGCTCGCCCTGCGACAGACTGGCGACCTGTCCAGGTGAACCCTGCCTCTCGCCCGGAACGTTATCTGGAGATTGGCACCAACAACCATCCTGACCCCACTAAGGGCCAAGGGTGTAAAGAAAATGGATGGATGGATGGATGGATGGATGGATGGATGGATGGATGGATGGTCTTAGCTCATTCATCTATGTGTGTTAACTTCGGTGCATTAAAGTTGGGTTCCTTAAGTTTTTTTTCCTTTCACATGGTTTCCCGTGTCTTTTTCATCTCCTCATTTCCTCTGCCTGCTCTCCCTTTCTGCCAGCTGCCACTACTTGCCTTTGATTGCTTCTTTGTCACGGCCACCTTTCCTTCAGTACTTAAGCTCTTCCGTTTGCATTAATCCTCACTGGTTTTTCTATTGATCTTTGTGACTTACTCCATGCCTTGCTCCGTCTGCCCAGGAGTTTCTACCTGCTATTTGCCTGTAAGTTTTCTCATTAGTTTCAATAAATATGTCTTCCATGACAACGCCAAGTGTCTGTCTACCTGTCATGCCACAAAACACAACACAAAAGACTGAGGGAGAGGGAGAAGTTCACCATCCAGCAGGACAATGACCCTAATCATACAGTGATGGAATAGTTTCAAAGCCCAAGTCCAGGTTTTTGGCGGTATTATGTTTCAACTTTTAGATGCACTTCCACAATCAAGTCAAATAAAAACGAAGCATATCCACTTGTTACAATGGCCTGGTCAAAGTCCAGGCTGAAATCTGTGACAAGTCTTAAAAATTGCTTTTCACACGGTTATCCATGTGATTTGACTGAGCTTTTGTGATGTGGAAAAAAAAATGTTGAAGGGGTACGAATACTTTTGCAAGGCACTGAATTTCACTGCAAACTAAATCATCTTGCATTTCCTTGAAATAGACTGATAGTAAAAAAAAAACGTAAAAAATGACACCAGCATAAAGATTCAGTCCATCATTGCATGCCAATTCACAACTCTTAACAATTCAAATTGTGTTGTTTGTTTGTGCAACATCAACTCTCCTCCTCAAGTTCCTCCAAAAACCTGCACAAATCCCTATTTCATAGAGAAATGGAGATGTCTATCTAGTGTTTCCTTATTTTTCTGCAGGAAGGCACTAGGCTTGTTGACTTCCTCTCCCCTCCCTTCCTTCCTTCTCTCCGAAGGTACTCATCTGAAAAATGAGAACAAAGTGATTGTTCCTGTTCTCTTTCTTAAGTCACTTCAAATGCTATCCGTGGACGGGCGGCTCATTGTCAGGAGAGCTGCGGAGCGAGCGAGAGGAAGAGAACTCAGGCTCAGGTACAACACCAACAAGAGCAGCAGCGGCAGCACGTCAGCCAAAAGCATCACAGAGAGAGGGGGGGAAAAAAGCTGGTAAGTTGCAGCCTGACAGGACACACATGGCATGGCACAGACTGGCACATGAGGAGGGGCTTCACTTTTAATGGATTGTTTGGGATGAGTGTGGCAAACAGGCAGGGGTCTGTGGTCACAGCGACTCAAGCAGCAGCAGGAGGAGTGAGGAGGACAGAGTCCAGGAGAGAGAATTCAACTTCTGAGACGGAAAACAATGAAAACTTTGATTTACGTTTCCGGCAGCTCGAAAACCTGAAAAGTGACAGAATAATATTTTTGATAAAACTTGCACCCTGCATTAGGAATATAATTTTTTAACACATCTACACTTGTTTTGTTTTTTTGAATTGCAATTTCTCAGTCTCCCCACATAAGGATTATTCAAATTGTTATAAAGGTCTGCAGAGAGGAGAAATCATTTCATATCTGCAAAATGTATTCTAAACTCTGCTGTTGTTGACCAAAGACTGAATAACAATTGTAGATTTTAAATGCTGAACTGTTTATCTAATATCTCAAAAAGGTCACATTCTACCACTGTAAACAGTTCACCTTTGACTATTATGTTAGAAGAATAGTTAGTTTCCAGCTTATTCTCACAAATAAGCTGGAAACGATTACCAGGAATAGAAGGATGATGTTATGAACGACATTGTTTAGAACTGTTTTGAATGCCATGCAGAAGTGAGATAGTTCCCCTTTGACTTTAGTTATCATTTTCGTCCGTCGTCTACAAAATCACACTAAGAGACGGCCGTGAAGATGCCATCTACATCACTGTTCTGTTATTGTTAGTTACTTGAGTCAGAAAGCCAATTTTAAGATGGTGAGAAGTTAGAAAAGTGGTCAGTTCTTCTGCAAGCGCAAAAATAAAGCTAAGAGATGAACCGAGCACAGAGAAAAGAGATGGAGAAGCGAAAAGGCTGCAGGAGGCAGAGGTGAACATTTCTCAGAGAACTTCCCGATTTCAGATGAGGAGGAGACCTGTGAGAAAGAAAGAAGTGAAAGGTTTCAGATTGAACACTGAAAGATGTGGGTGTCTGTGCCGCTCCGTACCCTCTTCTTCAACCTGTACTTTATAAAAATGCTTCAGAGGAACTGCTCCCCATCTTCAACTGAAACCAGAAGCAGGGTCAGAAGATGAGCTTTTATAAACTGTTCCTCTTAATGATGCGTCTAGGGGTAAAAATAAGCATTGATCGAAAGTAGATCTGCTCAATAGCTGTACTTTGCATATTTTAAAACTATTAGTTGCTCTTTTTGTGATGCCGATTCTGCAAATCCATCTCTGATTTGGATCTATTACATGACACACCTCTGATTCACTTTACTTGTATATCATTCAAAATAAAAACTTTAAAAAGTCTGATTATGGTTTCCTCATGTCTTGCTAAATTGTCCACACTCCTTTAACGCTTTTTTTGTCACAACCACAAACTTCAGTGTATTGCCTTTTTGTTAAGGAACATTAGGAAACAAACTTCAAAGCTTCAAACATGAAGAACAAGATACACAGCAGACAGGTCAGGAATTAAATAGTGGCGAAGTTTGAAGTACATTTAGGTTAGAAACAGATATCCTGAGCTTTGAACACCTCTCAGATGAACACAAGCAAGGACAGCATCAATATAAAATATATATAAAAGTCTCTTCGTAACTCTGGAGGAGCTGCATAAATCAGGTAAGAGAATCTGTTGAGATCAGACGGAAATGTAGGAGAGTGAGAAGAAAAAAGTTACTGTTGCAAAGAATGTCATAAGATTTCCTAAACAGATGAAGGAAACTGTAATTAAAAAAAATCATCCTGAAATCAACAACCTCACAGTGAAACATGGTGATGAGTGGGACATTTTTAGAGGAATTAATAGTTTTCAATGCACTGTAAGAAGACTCAACAATAAGCTAAGCATTCAACAATTTAATTCAACAAACGAAGTGGTCGATCTGTTGCTGGAAAGGATTTAGAAATCATTTAAAATCAAAAACTTACTGCAGGTTTATCTTGATAAAAGTAACTTTGCAAATTGGGGGGAAAATAACAGAACACAATTTGATGCATTCTGATAAATAAAATCTTATTTTGATAATTCTTGCTGTATTTAGCCAAGTTTATTAAATTAACTAAAAGCTGATTTTTGGTGCAGCAAAGTTTGCTTTTGAGTAGAAGTCAATGGTTCTTGCAAGAGAAAGCAAAAAACACAATTCATTTTTGTGTTCTGCCCGGTATGTTCTATTGTAAGATGATTTGACTTTGTGATAATTTTGTCCTGATTAAAATAGAAAGACCACATCAAATAACCTTTGACTTTGGGGTCAAATTTGTATCCCTCCCGATAATGGCCCCCACACTTTGGACACCCCAGGTCTAACAGCTGCTTGTTCTGTTTTCTGTAGAATAACGATGGAGAAAGACACTGTGAACTTCTCACCAGGTGAAAGTCCTTCTCAAGGAGACAGGCTTAGACAAGCACCTCAGCGGGGTTTCTACTTGGGCCCAGCCCCTCTTTATATTAGGCCCCCAAGATTCTCTTTACCCAGTTACCCCACCATCGACCCCTACAGCGCCCTCACCACACCGGCGTTCTTCCCAGTGCCCGGCCTCGGCTACGTTCCCAAAGAAGGATTCCCAAAAAAGAAGAGGCTTCATCTCAAAGCAGGCGTCCAGGTGGAAGAATTACCTGATAGACAACAGGAAGAGGCAGAAGAGAGCAGGAGCAGGAAGAAGCTGGACATTTCTCATGTCCCCTTCTCGCTTCCACCTCGCTCCATTTCCTCCACGCCCTCTCGACCAATACCTGGGATGATTGAGCTGAATAGGCTGCAGCTTCACAGCAGATCAGCAGGTTTGAGTCTCCCTGTGCAGGTGAAGCAGGAGCCTCTCAGTCCGTCCTCTCTTTGGCCTTCCTCACCTCTCCATCTCCTCCACCCGCCTTACTTCCCTCCTCTTTCTCACGGCCCTTTCCCGTACCCCTTCTTCATGCCTGGGCCCGTCATGCACATCCCACCCGGTCCCTTCTACCCCAGAGAAGACCCCCGCTCCAGGAAGGCCCCACGTGACGAAGCTCCCCGCGGTGAGACCACCAACGCCGAGAAGGCGGGTCTCAACGTCCATGTAGATGACAGCTACTACGTGGACGTCGGCGGGGACCAGAAGAGATGGAAGTGCCGGATGTGTGAGAAGTCCTACACGTCCAAGTACAACCTGGTCACGCACATCCTTGGCCACAACGGGATCAAGCCGCACGGCTGTCACCTCTGTGGGAAGCTGTTCAAGCAGCTCAGCCACCTGCACACACACCTCCTCACACACCAGGGCATGAGGCCTCACAAGTGCCAGGTGTGCCACAAAGCTTTCACCCAGACGAGCCACCTGAAGAGACACATGATGCAGCACAGCGATGTGAAGCCATACAGGTAGATATCTGGCAAGTGTCTTAGTTCACCTCAAATAAGACAAAACTAACTTACAAGTAACTTTCCAGCAAGATTTTGGAGTTTGTTTGAAGTAACTTAATATTGATGAAAAAGTACTAGTGTTAAACTCCTGTCCTATATCTTGCTGAAAAGTCACTTGTAAGTTAGTTTTCTCTTATTCCAAGATATTTAAACTACAAACTAAACCAAAATTATTTGGTAATATTTTGTGCTTTTGCAGTGCAGGTCAAATTCAGCTCTTTATTGCCACTCTGCTGTCATTTTAACGTCCATTTTCTTACTCGTGCAGCTGCAGTGTGTGTGGCAGAGGCTTCGCTTATCCCAGCGAGCTTCGCGCCCACGAGCTGAAGCACGAAAAAGGGCAGGAGAATGTGTGTGTGGAGTGTGGACTGGACTTCCCCACCCTGGCCCAGCTCAAGAGACACCTCACAGTTCATCGTGGTCCCACCTTGTACAGGTGAGTACAAAATCCTTCCAAACGATGTGTATGATTTTTGACTGGTTTAAAGAAAAAGCCCCTTGTTCTACGCTTTACTTCGTAGATAGCGTCAGCCCATTTCCGCCATGAAAAAAAAGCTAGTCATAATTTTGACTTTCAAAGTCATAATTTCGACTTTCACAGTCATAATTATGAGATTTAAAGTCATAATTATGAGATTTAAAGTAATAATTTTCACTTTCACAGTCTTAATTATGAGATTTAAAGTCATAATTTTGACTTTCAGTCATATTTATGAGATTTAAAGTCAGAATTTCAACTTTCAAAGTCATAATTTCGACTTTGAAAGTGACTTTCAAAGTCATAATTTTGACTTTCACAGTCATAATTTTGACTTTCACAGTCATAATTATGAGATTTAAAGTCAGAATTTCGACTTTCAAAGTCATAATTTTGACTTTGGAAGTCAAAATTATGACTTTGACAGTCATAATTTTGACATTGACAGTCATAATTATGAGATTACACTGATAATTATGAGATTTAAAGTCATAATTTCGAGGTAATTATGACTCTAAATCTCACAATTATGACTTTGAGAGTCGAAATTATGACTTTAAATCTCATAATTATGAGTGTGAAAGTCAAAATTATGACTGAAAGTCAAAATTATGACTTCCTGTTTAGCTTTTTTTTCATGGCGGAAATGGGCTTCCATACTCTTGGCTATGGAGAAACACTTAAGTTTTAAATTTACTCAATTAAGATTTGGCGGTGACGTTATGCAGCTTACCGGAAATGGTCTTTGCTGTGTCGACCAGTGGGGGGCAGCATTAATTGCTGACAGCGTTTAGCCTCCTGGAAATGTATTAGAAGAACAAGCCTGCGATGGAAGCGGCAGAGCGCAATTTTAAACCCGGGCTGAAAATTTACGTCATTGTTCACAACTTCGTCTTCGTCTTCTGTTCCCTGATTGGCCCGCTTGAAATTCTAACTGAGGAATAGAAAAAAATCAAAAGTCAGAATAACGTAGGAAGACAACGGCCTGTAAGAAAAAACATGCATTTCTTCATCCTTCCTGCACGGTTGAATAAAAACCATGTTCGGTTCCTGCAGGTGCACAGAGTGCCAGAAAACCTTCCAGTACCCGAGTCAGCTTCAGAACCACATGATGAAACACAAGGACATCAGACCATACATCTGCAGCGAGTGTGGGATGGAGTTCATCCAGTCGCACCACCTGAAGCAGCACACCCTCACTCACAAAGTAGGTTCAAAAGGAAGGGAATACAAAACAAACCATCATATGTGAGAGAAGAGGAAACCGAAATGCAAATTTTAAGCTTCAGCAAATCCATGTACGATTTGCTGAAGCTTGAAGTCTTTTAATTACCTTACAGGTGGTTAAAGGAAAATGGAAGGTATTTTTCTCACGCCTATTTGTCTTGAAATTAAACCCAATACTTCCTCCTTGTGAACTGTTTATTTTATAAAAGAAGCATTGCGATGAAAGAAAAAATATCTTTATTATTCATGCCAGTAAACATAAGGGAAATTCCAGCAATTCAATTTCAGGTAAGGATACATCCAGTAATGCACGAGTCAGTGTAATTTCTTCAATGTAAGACCAATACTTAAAATTTTAACAAATACGTTTTACTCTTTATTGATGCCAAGAATGTTTTACTTGAAGAGTTCCATAAATTCATTACAGCTTGCCTTTGCCATGCCATTGTAAAAACACAGTTGAAACACAAGGACATATTTAATATTTACATAGTTAATGTTTTTACTTTAAATGTTGAATAAACAGTGTTTATTCAAATATTTTGCACTGCACTGTGCAAATTATTTATACATCAAACACCATAGAGCTACGATATCAAACTCATATCAAAATTGCAAATGTCATTAAAGGGGCAGTTGTTCCAGAATGTGTTGGTAACATTAACAAATTGTTTAAGATATTAATAAACACCCGTCTCTGCATTTTATGAGTGCTTCTTGTAATTAAATCAACCTGTCGCACTGAATTTGGCAGTACACAAATAAAACTGCTCTGATTTGATTGATGATATTGAATCACACAACTGTTATCTTGAAAGCTCCATTTAAGTGACCAGATTTGGCCCCCGGGCCTCGAGTTTATGACGCACCTGATGCTGAGTTTCTGTCCAGAGCTCGACATTTTCTAAGCTAAATTTAAACTACAGATTTGTCTTTCACCTCTCGTGTTCTTGCTCCACAGGGGGTGAAGGAGCACAAGTGTCGCATCTGCGGCCGCGAGTTCACGCTGTTGGCCAACATGAAGCGCCACGTCCTCATCCACACCAACATACGGGCCTACCAGTGCCACATGTGCTTCAAGAGCTTCGTCCAGAAGCAGACTCTCAAGGCTCACATGATCGTCCACTCGGACATCAAACCCTATAAATGCAAGGTTGGTCAAATGTTGGTCTGAGGTGGAGATATTTGGATTTATATATATATATTGTTGTAGCTTTTCTTTTGTGCACAAAAACAGTCATGGGGTCTTGACAAACTAAATGCAGAAAAGGGATACAGAGGATTTTATTAATGTGTCAAGTGGTGACTAACATTTGTGTGGAAAAGGTGAATTGCTTTGCATGCACAATACTTAATAACTAAATGGATTTTTCTAGTTTTGCCCTGTGAGGTAAAGGCCATCGAGGGTCCGGATTTATTGTAAGGATAAACCATTCCAACCAATCTGAGGTGTTCCCTGCTGTCAAAGAAGGTTCCTTCTTTTCTGGAGTGACCTATGTGTTATAAGCGCTG
This sequence comes from Micropoecilia bifurca, assembly GCA_903067075.1. NCBI lineage: Eukaryota > Metazoa > Chordata > Actinopteri > Cyprinodontiformes > Poeciliidae > Micropoecilia > Micropoecilia bifurca. Next base: position 13,835 of record CAEGAF010011601.1, read on the forward strand.
AGATGATGACCAGATAGCAGAGAGGCTCATGGGAGTGGGAGCCTCCTCGTTCATAGGAAGGATATAGCGATGCAAACCGCCTTTCTAACAATGGCCCCCCCAGCCTCCCCAGAGAACAGGGCCCACAAATAGATTTCATCTCGCTTTCTCTGCTGCTCGAGGGAGCTTCCTGTTTTCTCACGGTCCTCTTGGACAGTATACAGTCCCTCTCTCCTCCTGAAGGAAAGGACCACCCTAATAAAAAAGAATGCAGAGGAAGGACAGCGCAGGAGTTGCCCTTCCCTGTTCTCCTCCTGGCCCTGTCTCAGGGTTGCTTCCTCTCTCTTTCTGCCTCTAGCGCTTTCTGTTTTTCTTGTGCGAGTGCGTGTTTGCATGTGTGTGTGTTTATGTGTGCATGTGTGTGTGTGTGTATGTGTTAGAAGTGAGAGAGGGAGGGTGAAGACAGAGAGGAAAACAGAAAAACAAGGATAGAGGGAGGAAGAAAGGGTGTGTGTCCTATTGTCTGCACATTCATTCATGATTACGTGTTGCTTTGCTATTCTGCATTCTGTGATCTAACAGAGGAAAAGTCTGAGATTAGCTTTGAGATGCTGCAGGGAAATACATTTACTGAAGTTATATCAAAGTACAGTTTTATTATTTCATTATCCTTTTTCTTTTTATGGCAAATAAATGTTAGATTTGTGCATTTAATGCAACTTCCATTAAAAATATTCAGTAAAGTTTTGCTGCTGCAGGCAAATTTTAACAGCCACTAAAGTGTAGGACCTTAAATATTAACCTACTTGCAATTTATCATAAGACGAACCAATAGTTAGCCAGTTCAAGCTGGCATAAACATAATACAATTACAATCAGAAAGGAAAGATAAAGAAATATTGCATATTTGATAAGTCTAAATGTTAGAATCACATATAACTTGTCCATGAATTAGCTTAACATTAAATTTCAGGAATACAAAATGAAATTTCACACTCTACTTTTGGTTACACTTAGGGACACAATCATTGTTGATGTTGAATACAGTAAGTCCTTATAATTGAGCAATATTGGAAAGAAAGAATGTAACAAGCATCCTGCAAAAGACAAAACTGGATTCAGAACAGCTAAAAGCAGCATTAGCATCTCCCAAAGTTAATCAGAAACCTTACATCACATGTAATTTCTTCTCTTTCAGCTTTGTGGGAAGGAATTTAACAGAATGCACAACCTAATGGGACACATGCATCTTCACTCGGACAGCAAACCCTTCAAATGCCTCTACTGCCCCAGCAAGTTCACTTTGAAGGGGAACCTCACCAGACACATGAAGGTTAAACACGGAGTCATGGACAGAGGGCTGGACGAAAGATGTAAGTAGGAAAACACTGCAAGGATTTAACATTTTTGCCAGTAAAAGTCGCTAAACGTTTGAACATTTCCTTAATCTTAGTGTTTCGTCAAAGAGGACGCCTCTGCCTGAACAGCTCCATGGGCCTCATCTCCCATTATAGCCAAGAGGAACCGTTCGACCTCTCCCAGAAAGCTCCAGGCCTGCCCAGCCTGCGTCTCTCACAGTCTGACGGCGAAAGCATCCCAGGAAGCTCCTGTCAGGAGGAGGATGAGGAGAGTTTGTACAGAAGGAGCCAGTACAGTCCAGAGGTGGATCAGCAAGAGCCCCCAGGCGCGGACCAGTACATTTCTGACCTGAAGGAGGGAGAGGACGGTCGGGCTGATGAACTTCGACCTGGCAAGATGCCGAAACTAAAGAAGTACCTGGATAGTTCAGAGGACGAGTCTTTGGAAGGAGAGAAAAAAATCACAGGGTCAGTTTGGTAATACATGCCGCCTCCTGCAGTCAGAAGCCTCAGATGAGTCTGATGAAGAGGTGGATGAGCAGGGATACGCTGAAAGAGTTCGCTCCGAGTCTTTTGACTATGACTCGATTTCAGAAGACGAGCGTGAGGAAAGCAAACAGCCGCTGGATGGTGGTTATGAAGACATCGACGTAACAGAGGAAAACTGAAAGAGAGTTGATAGAGCACACAAAAGACATTACAAGTTAAATCACGAATTGGAGAGTGAGAAAAATTTGTCAATGGCAAAAGTGAGCAAAATTGTCTCTATTAGTAACCGTACAAAGACAATAAATATTTATTTTGTCTGACATTAAATCGGACAAAACTTTTCCTACTTTAGGTCAGATACAATTTCACAAATGGTTTCTATGTGACTACAATAGCAAGATTCCTCAGATACTTTATTTGTTTCTTTTACATTGACATACATTAATATCATAATTCCTTTAAACAACTGGAGAAAAAGATCAAATGAAGATGTTATGGCACCATAAGATATTGAGATACAAGTCCACAACATTTGAATTGATTTAACTTACAGCTGTGAAATGAACATTTCAAATACACCAATTCATTTGTGACAAATTAATAAATGGAATAAAATGTAAAAATGAGACATTCAGAGGAAAGCTGGACAATTTAAAGATGCCCAACAGTGTTCATCTGTTCAAAAATAAACATGAACACAAAAAAAAATCAGAGATTATGTTTTTGTGTTTGATCTTCAATTGTATTTTTAATTCTAACATATTGTGTTCATATGCAGATCAGAAAATACTCATGGATGCTTAAAGCTGTGAATTGCTACCAATATCAGACATTGGGAATATATTCTGATTTATTAATGAGAATTTTTTGTAAATATAATGAAAGATTTATTTAATGTGCTATTTTTTGCAAATCAATTTGAAATGTTAACATAATTTTGCTTTAACTGTGACTGAATTGTTTTACTTAGCATGTTTGAAGAGTTTTTGTGGGAGATCATGCGAAAACCAAACTGTAATCAGGTTCCAACAGCACAAATTGGACTTTTTGTGTAATAAACTGTGATTTAGTTTCTTTAGTGTCTAAATTTTGAATCTGTATGATTTAATAAGACTATTGTTCTCATTTGCTGTGTGGGTTTTCTGTCCTACTGCTGTTAAACTGTAGCAATAACATGTTTCTACTGAATAAACACAAACCTGCAAATTCTATTATTTTTTTATTTTTTGGAGTAATTTTATGATAGCGTTAGATTTTCATCCTGTCTGACCGACAAGAGCTTCACCAAACATTAGATGATTGCTGCAAGTTTCAAAAAGCTTGCATTGCTCCCTCTGCTTCTCTTTCAAAGCAGAGGAAGAGGAAGAGAAAACACCTATCCCCTTCTGTCTTTTAGGTTGTGATCAAACAGTGACGGACACAGTGGGTGTCCCAGACAAACGCTTTGTGTCTGTGCGACTCAGAGTAAAGCATTGTTACTCCTCATTGCAGAAGAATCTACTAGAACTAAAATTACTGCTCTTTCTAAAGACTGATGTCTGAACATTGGTTTCCATGCTAAATAACATGACTGTGCAGAGCAGATCACGCAGTCATGTGTGTGAGCCTTCCTGCATTAGAAAGCAATAAATGCAACCTAGTGTTTGTGTTGTTTGACGAAACGGCGCACATCACTCGTTTCCATCTCACGCTATTGTGCCGGTTCAGGTAAACGCAGTCAATTCTTGTTAGGTGAAATGCAGAACAGCAGCTTCTCCATTTTTGCCCAGCCACGACCACCGTGTCCCAGAGGGCGAAACTGCAAACAGTTTGAGGAAGTTCTCACATCCTCCTCCTCTTTCCTTTCCTCACCTACACGTTTCAATCCCAGCCTCTGGCTTCGAGAAAAAAAAGCCACAAACGGTGCATATCTGTCGTCAACAGTCAGCTCCTCTCAAAGGAATCTCATTGTCTCGTGTGTGTGTGACCAGTTTCAGCTTGGAGGTTTGAGGAAAGGTAGATTTTGTACACGGTGTTGCTGTCAGTATGATGCTTTTTCATGAACTGAAACTTAGGAGAGAATGAGAAGTCAAAGAATATGCAGAAATGCACTGCAGGTAGAGGTTTTTCTTCAGAAAACGTGCACACAGCAACAAAGTGGAGGGATTCTGTAGCACAGATAGAGAAAGAGGTTTTTACCCGAGTAAAAACTTTTACTCTTTACTTTTACTTCATTAAAAGTATACTGATGTAGTACTAGTCTTACTTAAATAACTTTTTTGAACACTGCTTACATATGACCATCACAAACAATTTGGATGTTGTGTAAAAGTGCAGTGTTTCTTAGCAGTCACGTCAGAAAATGAAACAGTCATTTTATAGGAATTCATTTCAAAGAGTGAAATATTTCCAGCTTTCGTTTGTTTGCAGTTTTGATGATTATGTCCTACAGGTAAAGAAACCCCAACGTTTAGTGTCTCAGAAAATTAGAATGTCACATTGACTCAATTAATAACATGTTTTAAGCACAAAAGTATTTACATTTCTATGCTCTCGATACTTGGTTAGGGCTCCTCTTCAGTGAATTACTGCATCAATGCGGTGTGACATGGAGGCGATCATCTTGTAATGGAAGCCCAGGTTGCTTGGATACCTGCCTTCAAGTCACCTGAGAGGGTCAAAGGTCAGGGGAGTTTGCTGGCCCATCAATAAGAGGAACACATGGCCACTGAACCAGCTTTTAGTACCTTTGGCAGTGTGAGCAGGTGCCAAGTCCTGCTGGTAAAATAAAATCAGCATCTCCATACAGCTTGTCAGCAGAAGGAAACGTGAAGTGCTCCAGAATTTCCTGGTAGACGGCTGCATTGTCTGTGGACTTCAGAAAACACAGTGTCTCCAAACCAGCAGATGATATAAAACCTGAATAATTTTTAAAAATACATAAAAATCAAAAGGCTAACAAAAAAGTAATAAGTGTGGGTGTCTGGGGGAAACCTCATATGAGTTAAGAACATTTATGAATTGTCACATTTCGTAAAAGTTCCTACTACTACTACCTCTAATTGAGTATTTTCTTGAGCTGAAGAAAAGTCTTTGTATCCCTAAGCCATCTAGATCCAGAGGGAGCAACAGCAGACTGCCAGAGGAGCAATGTGTGTCACCTGGCTGACAGAAAGGAGAAAGAAATGACAGCTAGGTGATCAGAGGAAAATTCTTTAAAGTCCTCTGGGAGGCTGAATATAGCAATACAGGGTGAGAGGTTCATGTTTCCAGATAGTACTTTAGTCATGCTGTTGCAGGAAACCTGCCAAAACACTGTACCAGTGGGCAGGAATGAACTATATGAGTGAGGTGTCATGATGAGGTGTGGCACCAGGAATCAACTATGCTGAGAGCAGATCATTGAATATTCTAAAAAATATATAACTGAACAAGCAGGAAGCAAATTGAACTAGTATGGATAGTTTGGTGGCAAGTTTCCAACCAGTCGTTTTGCAGGGTGAACCCCACCTCACCTTTCAAGGTGAACTGGAGAGAAGTGAGCTATTCGAAATTAAAGCGGCTCTATTATGTAAATTTTGAGCTTTACATCACGTTATATCATAATTCCCTCATCAAAAACAGACATGGAGTGTTGCCTTGATTGTTTTATGCCTGTTTGAAATCTCTTAAATCTTGCGTCTCATCCATTGGGGGTGGATAAACGCTCGCTCTCACCAAGCCCCACCTTTTCCACGGAGCTCCTCCTCAGAGCTGCAGTCTCCAGCCCAGCTTCCGCCTCGCGCAGCTTCCTTCCCCCACTCAGCTCCTCCAGACTAGCGGCAGCAGCAATTAATAAATACCTGGTGGAACTGCATCTGCTGACTTCATCCTACAAACTACTTCTCAGTGCAACACTCCTGGGAGCAATTTTAAAGGCTTAATTGAGAAACGTTGCTGTGATGACATGCTGAAGACAGACTGTTGGAAAGAGGAGGAGCTTCTTAAAGAGACACAAGTCTTGAATTGCGAAGTGAAATTTATTTTACATTATGTTTGATCTATATAGCATTTTATGACAACTCAAGTCATAAAATGCTATATTACTTTACACATTACTTGATCGTGCTATAAAATGGTACTATGTGCATGGAAAATACATAATACAGCCCCTTTAACGACTTTGCCAGCTTCTTACCTTCTATGGATATATATTTAGTGTATTACATGTGATTATACTGTCTTCTGTCTGATATTATCCTGCTTCAGTAAAAGTTGTTTGTAGACGGCTGTACGGCGTTTCTGTCCCTCACTTGTTTCATTCCACTGAAAGCCAGTCCACCTGAGCGGCAGGCGTTCTTATAGAAACCAGTAGCTCTGCATATTATTGAAGCTGAGCCAAGCTTCAAGAAAACATAAAGCCACACACCGACATGCCAGCTACTGCAGTCTGCCGGGTGCCATTGTGTACCGACACGTGTCAAACAATGCACTTTTTAAGTCACGTTGCCTTTTCCTCACCTAAGTGCACTCATGCCATTCTGCACCGTGTACGTGGTGTGAAAAAAGGAAGCAGAGAGAGGTATTGAAAATAAATACTTCTGAATTGTTCTGTTTACTGGAACACAGAGGTAAATGTGAAGGTTTCTGGGTGATGGACGAAAGAAAACAAGCAGGTTTTCACTGAAATAATCGAAACAAAATATTTCTAAGATTTGAGCTTAATCGTAGGCTCATGTAGCTGTATGTCTCTAACAACATGGTGAGCTCTGACAGAGTGCATTTCAGGTACAAGCTTCCTGTTTTGATCATCAGCGAGAAATCCAGATGATGCTAAAATGTCTTCCATGTTTTGTTTATAAAAACCGTCCACACCCCAGTCTCAACCTGTCACCGTGTTTGACCCACAGCCAGTGGGTTTACTGTAATAATATTTAAAGGCTTTCCTGCTGGGATATTTATGGAGATCAAAAACATTGGCACAATAACAGAAAGGTGATAGGTCAGCAACACAGATATGCACAGGACATATGAAGGATTTTACTGCACTCAGTTTTTGTACAGTTGCAGCTTTTAGTCATTTAGAAATTATAAGCCTGATACAGAGTAGGTAACAACCGGGCTTGCAATATTTTAAATACGTAGTTGCAGAAAGGCTCTGGGCAGAATGCCAGCTGATATGCTATAATTCTCCCTATACAAAGAGCGCCCTCTACTGACAACTTTCTGTGCTTTCTTTAACAGTTTAAACAGCTTTGTCAATCAAATCAAATTAAAAACTTCACTCCAGCAGTGAAAGTGCTTTATATAAAAATAACAATTGATTGATGAAGCTTATTTTGCATTAAAATGCTTCGAAATGGTGAACAAATGGCGATTCAGTTGTAAGTTTGGGAATATTTTTGGTTTTAATAATACAAAAAGCATTAGAAAATAATTTTATGATTCAGAAGTTATGCTTTAATGAAAAACTTTACAGTAACATTAATATTAGTACTTTTAGTCCAGTGAGTTTTCAAGATTGGTGAAAGTGTAGTTGATTATACTTACTTTGTTGGCAACCCCTAGTAATGTCTCTGTCTCTATTGTAGAAAGCCTTTTACTTTTTATTACTTTGAGTGTATGTGGTCATTTTTTGTAAATTATTATTATTATTATGGCATTAGCCTGTTTGATTATTTCCTAATTACATGTTTTTAGAAACTAGCACCTACTTTTGGTGTGTCCCTTGTTGGACACATCAAATCTCCCTCTGCCTCGGTTGAAAATGGTACGGTCCAAAATGGCGGCCTCCGTGTTGAAGCGCTGTGTAACTGCAGCCGTCAAAGTTAAAGCTTTACCGCCTTCTTTTACAGGTAAACGTCGTTTGTTGTCTGGTGTAATTAAATTGCATAATCGTAAGAATGTTTATGTCTCTGTTTAATATGTTTTACTTAATATTTTAGAGCCACGCATGACGAATTTAAGCAGAAGAAGCTGAATGTCACCTGTATTTTTGCTAACGTGTTTAATGCCTTCATAGCCAGACGATGGTTGCTATCAGCAGCTTACACGGACACCCAGCTGTGGGAGGAAAGCGAGAAGGAACCACAGAACCTGGGTAAGGTTCACACATTTCAGCTCATTAAAGCTCAAAACTCGGTTCACATGAGATTTAAAGGATTTTAAGCTGTCAGCTGTTCCATATAGAGGCTCTGAAAACACCTAAAATTGTGGCTTTTATGTAAATATGTGTGAGAGACCGTTTAGTCTCCCACGCAGGATAAATAGGACTGTTGCGTGATTGCTCTTTATTTAAAACGACTATCTCTCTGCAAAAACATTTAAGGTTCTGTCTATGTACAACCAAACGTGTACAGATTAATAAAAATGTGAAAATAAAAGTTATTTAGTAGCTATGCAGTAATCGAAACAGTTGTATGTCTAAACAGCCTTTGAAATGATACAAATACCATTATTGCAATGACATTCAGTGGACACCGGGTGGCACTGCAGCCCAGTGCTGTAACCTAATATAGTGTCTATTAAACCACACAGCCCTGCATGTTTATGTCGATTCTCTGCTACTGAACTGTAGCCAATCGGTTGACCAGAAGTCTGTTAATTAGAAGTCTATTAGACATCAGACATCAATTGAGATCAGTTGTGCTGAATCAGGGAAACATAAAGTAGCAAAAACACTGACCTAATTTTTTCCCAGCTCTCTGAGTCGTGTTTAAGAAAAAAAAGTCAATCAATCTATCTCTTAGGTTTTTCACACTTTACCACCACACCTGATAAATGAAACCAAATACATTTTAGATCATCAATCATGTTGTATTTTTTTCTGCTCATTACTTGACAGCTATGCTGGCCAACCTGATGGACCGAACGTACGATAGAAACCTCCCAGTCAGCTCTCTGACCATCTCACGGGTGAGCTGCATCTAATTGCATCTAAACAAACAATTCCCCTCAAATTGTTTTGTTTGTTTTTATGGTAACACAAGATGCTCACCATCTTTTCTCTATTTCAGTTTGTTGACAACATATCGTCCAGAGAGGAAGTTGACCAGGCAGAGTATTACCTCTACAAGTACGAGAAACTGTTTTCCTTCTCCTGCTTCATCACATTTGCTGTTTCCTTGCTTTTTCCCCCCCCTGGTACCAACTTCTGTGTTTTTCTTGGATTGAATCGTCTGTTTAGCTTGTCTGTTTGGTTTATATTCAGTCACATGGTCCTCTTTGTTCGGGGCATCTCCAGACCTTTCCTGTTTACTCCTTCCTCTGGAATTTGCTCCCATTCATGTGATTACTCAATTTAGCATGTTTGCCAATCAGACTCTTGCTCAGGGAACATTTATTTTCAATATGGGGTGGGAAATAAAACTTCTTTCCTACTTTAGAAAATTTGTAAATATTTCTGAGTAACTTTATCTCTGCTTGGTGTCAAGTTGATGATCAAAAGTTGCTGGATCTGACTCGTTACTATTTCTGTCTCTTCTTTTTTTGTATGTATGTGTCTATTTACATTTTTTGTTTATTTTCCATTTCCCAAGGTTTCGCCACAGTCCAAACTGTTGGTACTTGCGAGATTGGACTGTTCACACCTGGATCAGACAGTGTCTGAAATACGGAGCCAGAGATAAGGCCCTGCACACTCTCAAAAACAAGGTACAAACAGGATTATGTATAAGCCCCTGGAAAACTGTACTGATGAATATTTTGAATGTCAGTGATGGTAATAATCAGACGTAATCTGAGTAAATCAGATGCATGTAATTCTGGTTGTTTGACCTTTTCCAGTCCAGCACATATTTTGTGTATGAATGAGCTGTTGTGTTGGGTTAACATGAACTGCAACCTTTGTCACATCTTTGTTTGTGTTAAACATGTGTTTTATGATACTATCTTGCCATTATATAGCCATTGTTGCTCATTAAAGCTATATTACTACATTTTTATCTAAGCAATTCAGGTGAATTGTCTTAAAGTCAATGCAACAGCATTTTAAATGTTTATATGTTCTATAAATGTTTTTTAAATATGTATGCAGACCCAGTATGGAATATTTCCAGATGACTTCACCTTTAACCTCCTGCTGGATTCCTACATTAAGGATGGAGACTTTAAAAGTAAGGCTCCTAAAATGTAACCAGAATGCACATTTTAAAGTTTTTAGGTGTGCTTTTTAAAAAATAGACTGTGATCAGATTTAGTTTCACCAGGAAAACTCTTTCATACGGAAATGTGATAAATAAAATAGCCCTTTTTGTCTGCTTTGTGCAGATGCATGCTCTGTGGTGGAAGAGCTGATGCTCCAAGAGGCCTTTGACCTTCCCTCCACACAGATCCTGTCTCTGAATGCTCTGGGAAGTTTCCTTGCAACCAAACCTCAACTCTCTGTGTGTGATGACTCGGCTTGTAATATTTCCAGCATGTTTGGTTTGACGTCACAGGCGATAAACATTTAAAATGTCTTGTTCTTCATATGTGTGCTCAGGTGTCAGAGGAGCGAGCTTTGGGGGCATCGCTCCTCATCTGTGGTCTAAAGCAAGACAACACTGTCGGCTTCAGTGCTCAGCTGCTTGGCAATGCTCTCCTCGGTGAGTATTTGACTGTTTTTTGTTTCTCTTTTCTGCCTTCAGTTCTTCGTTGGTGCTGTGATTGGTTCATGCAGAACTCTTTCTTTATCAGCTTGTCTGACTAATTTTTCCTTTTCCTCCTCATCCAGGCAAGGTGGAGATGTTAAAGGGGATACACGCAGTATTTAAAGGCATGCCTCTGTCGTGGGTTAGAGGGTATCTGGGGCGAGCGCTGGCTGTGATGGAGAGAGTTTCTGCAGCATCTGGTGACATAAAGTTGTCTAAAGACACAGTAAGTATGTAGAAATTCACACTTATTTTGTTGCGAAAATGTTTCAACGAAGAGTATCGAAAAAGAAACAAACTTCCTGCTAAGACAATCAACTTTATCTTTGATTATACATTTCCTAAAAAGTAACTTGTGCAGAAAGAAATCATCTCACAACTACTAACTATAATGACAGTAAGAAAAATACAAATAATAAAGATAAGTGTTTCAATGCCGCAGCAACAATTGTTCTTTCTGAGAGCAAAATATATAAATAATTACAATATAACTTATTTATAATACTTTAACCTCCTTAATTTGAGAAAAGTCAAGAAGTGGGAGAAAATTCAGCCCTCATTTATAAAAGTATAGAAATTAAAAATGTCACTTCCCTGCTAAGCACGGTGGTGGAGGCGTGATGATTGTTGCTCGTTTTGCCACCCGAGGATAAATAGTAAATTGTCTCAACATGCTTTTCGAATCATTTTGTCCAATCAAACCACTTTCCACTAGAGCCACATTCACCCAGTCGCACTCACAAACGCTCACACATTTATACACCAATACAAGACGACTATTCTGCCCACAGAGTCGCAGTCGGTAAGATGATGTTAAGCATCAACGAGATCAGCAAGACAAATGTCCCAAATCTAGCAGCAAATCCACAACAAAAGAAGTGAATTGATATTTTTTAAGGGTCCATTAGAGTAAATATGTTTTGTTTTAATATCTGGAACCAGAGACATTAACATGAATCAAACCAGACGAGTTGATCAGACATTAAATATACAAGCAAAAATGCATCTGCGTCTAGAGCCAGCCTTTGGATCTCCCTGTGGTCACTTTCCCTGACTTTCCTCACACTAGCTGTTGTAAAAGCATAACAAAGAAAATGTCTTGACAGAATATTGTAAACGACTCGCCAAAAAAAGCGTGCACACTTCCTCGTAATCTCAGCAACTCACCTAGAGCCACCTAGAGTTAAATCTGATTGGTTATCGGGGGGGGAAAGGACACAGAAAGACAAACAGGGATTTCAGGATGTGATAGCTGCACGGTTTTCTGAGCCAAAAATATTTTTACAGCTTGAAATCATGTTAAGCCATACCCATACATATAAATGCCCATCTAAATTTAAATTGATTTAACACAAAAAATATTACTGGGATAATAAGGAAGAACCACCTGCATCTGGTAATGTCTAGAATGTATAACTAATCAAATTAAGGTCAACCTGGTATTGTTTTAATTAAGTAAAAATAAATACAAAATCTACCACTAATGCTACTCTATGCTACAAAAAAATGATCCTAAGTAGAACATTTAAATTCAAATGATCAAAGATGATTAAAGGTTTAGGTTTTCTCTCAGGAGTTTAAAAAAACCCTTGCAGTCTAATTTAAAATAAGTTGGTTGACAAAGATTAACAACAAAAATCTATATTTATTTTATTTCAGCAGTCTGTTAATTCTTCAAATAAATAACATAAAGGCAGAGAAGCAAAAGCATAAAAAAAAAAACTTCTGCCACCCTTATCTGTCTTTTGGGATGTTGATACCAAACATATTTCAGAGTAACTGGTTTAAATCCAAGCGATTAAAACCACTTCAGCCCTGTGTTGCATAGAGCAGACAGCCTGCTGTTTATCCCCAGACAGGTTTCACCTGCCGAGGTCAAAGCCACAATTATTCATATTGTTATTTATTCGCGTCTGCACTGCCGGTTGTGCTGCGTCTAATCTGCCCGGCGCTGCCCAGTTCAATGATCTGGCTTTGTCTGTGTTTAATGAGATTTTTAAAAGAGCCCGGAGTGCCGAGGGTGTCAAAGAATCACTGCGACAGGAACCAAACAGAGAGTGTGTGACGGAAGCACGGCAGTAATGTTGACTGAGAAGGTAATGCAGCGAGACGGGGAGGACGTGCTGCAGCTCACGTTCTGCTGACCGCTTCCTCAGGCCACACCAACTTAGCCTTTCTCTGAGATTAAGAAGCCGGCTGATGAGTAACTCTTAGCCGTTTTGCGTCATCGCGTGTCTGTCCAGTTTAGAAAAGTCATTCTCAATAAAGGATTTATTTAGGTAGATTCTTTTTATTTCTAGTGTAGCTGTTTTAGGACACGATAAAACATTTAAAGACGTATTATCTTTGTTAGCTCGACTGTGTGAGCGACGTGCTGCAGGACCTGTCCGCCGCCTCGGACAGCTCTGGAGACGAGGGGTCCGACAGAGAGGAAAGTAAGAAGGAGGAAGCCATAGATGAAGACGATGAAGCTGAGAAAGCTAACCTTCCTCACTATGTCAGCAGATTCAAGGTGGGTGTTGTGGGCTGCTTTTGTTTGTCGCTGCTGCCAAATTTACATGAGCCTTCCTTGCAGAGTGCAGGCCAGCAAACACCGTTTCCTGTTATGTCTCTGATTTTCTTGAGAAAACATCCAGCAGAGCATCGCTCTATATGAGCAGTAATGTACAGCCAATACCTGAGGGTTTCAGTAGAAGGGGCAGAAGCACAAAAGCATAAATTCAGGAGTAATTTTTATAATAAAGTGTCTGTTTAATGGCTCTTCTAATTGAGAAACACAGATGAACTCTGAAATAGTCGTACAGTCTGTGACAGGAGATCTCAAACCCAGTCCTCGTAGGCCGGCGCCCTGCAGATTTTAGATACTTTGCAGCTATTAAATATAATTTTGATACTTTCTACTCAACACAAGATAACTTTACTGGCAATATTGTTTGGAAAATGTTAACATTTATGATCTTTTTCTCTCTTTAAAGAGAGTTCAATCACTCTGTTGCCATGGCAAAGTCATTGTTTTTGCTGATCCGGCATTAAGCTGCTATTCTAACCATTGTTTTCCTCTCCAGGAGCTGAGCAGTCAGCTGGCATCTCAGGGTAAAGTGGACCCCACCTCTTTCCAAGCTCTAGTGGCCACAATGGCCCAGCAGAACCTGGCCTCTGCAGAGAAACCGGACATAGAGCAGTACCAGAGCCAGCTGAAGGCCTGGGAGGCGGAGAAGAGGTTCCTGATCCAGAGGGAGAAGGAACAGAAGGAGAAAGCTGAGCAGGAGAAACAAGAGCGATTAGCCGCCCGAGCTGCAGCTCAAGCTTAGAGACTACGCAGATTAAATAAAATTATGTCCTCACTTTGGGATGTCATGTCAACCATACTACCATCTGCATGTTACTCTTGTGTATATATGAGTTGTTTATGGATTTTAAAATAAATTTTTCTTGACTTTGTCACAGCAGAGTGCCGGTTTGGTAACTGAATGTAAACTAAAGGTAGGATGCCAATCTTGATCCATTAAGCCCTTTCTTTTTTTCCACTTTTCCTCTTCTTTCTGCATCAGTCTCTGTTTTTTTCTCATCTACTTGGAAGTTTTCTCACAGAGGAGTTTAAAAGTGGTATTTACAGAGAAGAATTGGTTGATTTTTATCTCAAGAAAACCAAATTCTTTGCCTGGAAAGGAATGCACCTATAACCAGTAAACATTTTTTTTCCCCCATACAAAGACAAACATTGATTCCCATAATTTAGATTGCAATCTCTCCTGGAAAAGACAGAAAAATGTTCTGGATTTAACAAGGCAACATGAGTGCGCAGCTTCAGCTAATACACGAACAGAACAGGACAAACTTAAATGTTTGGACTCTGTTAGGAGATAATGGACTTCAGGAGAAGAAAATGACGATGTGGTGGTGAACACAATGAGTTCATTCCACATTATGTTGCCTCTATTCAGTATTCAGAGCATGATCTTGGGAAACTGCTGGGTGGTATGCAGCCCTGGATGAATGAGAGGCGCAAAATACTGAGACAAGAACTATTGTGATTCAATAAATCTTTTAATATGTTTCTGAGAAACATTTCCTCGTTGCTAGATTCTTGTTGAGGCGACCTGTGGGTATTAAAACATTAAAACACAGCTTTAACTCGCCTGGCTGCAGTCGCCACAACAATTTCAAACTGATCTGGAGTAATTTGATTTTAAATTAAGAGCGTACTGATGTCATTTCAACAGGCAAGGACCTGGTTGCTGTTGGACCACTGAAACCCAGAAGAATCAACTTACTGTGTAGACCAAACTGAAGTGACACAAAATGAACCAGGAGGAGATTTTTGCAGGATTTTCTGGATTTCAAATGTGCATTTGTTTATATAAAGTTTATTTTAGTGATTTCTTCATTGCACGATTGAACATTTAAAACACAGAAGTCCAGCCATCATTTTTGCAGGAGAAAGAAGAGCGAGCTGCAGATATCTGGCTTTATAAGACAGACATACAGGCTTTAGATCCGCTATGTATCCAGTTAGTTAATGAGCAAGAAGCTTCCTGACTCTGTCCACCAAAATACACCCACAGAGTTCTCTGCCACGTTGAATTTAGCCACATAGCTGATAAGGGAAGATTATCAGGCATTTTCTGTCAATACAAAAACACTAACAGTGTTCCTTATTGACACGTCTATAAGGACAGCTCTAGTGTCAATAAGGAAACAGAAGTTTCCAGGCAGCTACTGTTGGTGGAGGTATAGAAACATTTTTGCTTCTGTATGGAAACTTGACAGATTGTGAACAAACATCCTGGTCTGAACTGTGATTGGATGGCCAAGAAAGCAAATGTCAGAAACCTGTCTGGTGAGTGCTAGTGGTTACCTTCATAGTAACATTAAAATGTTTACATTTTCTGGTGTCGTGTTTGAATGTCCATGGAGATGATTTAGTAGCCTTACTCTGTGGATTAGAAATCTAAATTTTGTGTGAGAAAACAACAGACTTAATTTCAATGGCTTCAACTTCATTAAGTAAGAATTAATTCAACAGTAGGTATTTATGTACTATTGTATTTTTAAGCAAACACGCTTCTGATCTGAATGAACGTCAATGATTTTTAAATATGTTTTGTGCTGCTAATAAAACTGAAATCTAAGATTTGACATGTTAAGTGATTATTTAAAAAACCTGTAAGAAAGTTGTTGTATGAGCAAAGCAGAAAACAAAACTTTGACCAAAAATAATGTATGTAATCAAATAAGCTGCAGCTCTATTTCTACAGGGGAGCAGTTTAGCTTTGTGGGAAAAGTCACAGACTGATTGATATTGATGCTACAAAAATATTTTGATGTTTTAGCAATGAAATATTGCATAATTGTTAAGTTATGTAATAACTTAACAATTATGCAAGTTATTGCATAATCGCAATAACTTGCATAATTGCATGGTTACTCTTCTAGCTGCACAATGAAGAGTAACCATAAACCTTTTCTCTACTCTTCCTGTCAGCACCAAAATCTCATATATCTTAGAAAAGACGCTGAAATGAACTGAAAGTCTAAAATTAGATTTAGACGACGATTTAGTAATATAAGAGCAATCATACAATAAAAATAAATCAACACCAAAAATAAAGATCAGCAGTTCAAGTGGTGTCAGAGGCTGAGCAAAAAGATTAGTGATTTTAAAACAGAGATAAGAGTTACGTCTAACTTGGTTCTTCCAGCTGAAAAAATCTGTTTCCCACTGATGCTTATCTGTCTCTTTTGTACACTGCAGGGCAGCTGATTGACTGACCTTATGTATAAAATGGGAGGTTAATACTCCAACTATCCAATCAAATCTGTTCCCTTTGAACGAAATTTAAATCTTTTTCCTTCTGCTTCTCTGGAGTATTTTTCCGTCTACGTGAGGTTCTACATCTGCCTCTCATGTCTCAGTGGGTGTTTAACCATCACCAGGGCTGCAGTCAACTGAGAGCAGCATCGGGAAGTTTGACATTCACATTACTGGCACTGATGCGCACGGCGTTTTAGGAGAGCCGGCTGTGTGTTTTGATGGATGAGATAAGGATGTTGGTTGAGATGTGTCAATATAACAGAATCTCAAATAGAAAATGCATTAGATGCCATCGGGCAACAGAACACCTCCTACTGTACAAACACTTTATCTTTACCAGGAAACCCGTTTTGTGGTATCAGGACACTTTAATTTTTGGAAACGCAGAAGGAAGTCAGCACATTCCCGTTTTTATCTTTGAGGCTTAGTTTGTGTTATTGCTGAACAGGATGTTCACCCAAAAAATCAGCAGTGTTTCCTCTTTTAGCTTATTTTTAACCACACATCAAGTTGTGTTTTGTATCTTTTTGAGGCTGTAGTTTTAATATGTTAATAAAAAATGACATATCTCTAATGTTTTTTATAAGAATTTTACAGTTGAGTCAAAAAAATTCAAGTCCTGTTTTTGATTAACAGCTCTGACTTTTATCTCTGTTATTAGACCAAATGCAACTTTATCCTGTTTATTTAAGCAGATAACAAAATGCTGCCTGTAAAGTTGCTTTTTGTTTTCCACCCCCGCACATTTTATCTCGAGAAAAATATCTGAGAAACTTCCATTTCTCACCCACCGTGCTTCACATGTCACATTTTGATGAGATGAGTGAAGCCAAATGTTTAATTTAGCCATTTGTTTGGAGGCTACGCTTGACTTTTTATCTGGTCTGATGAAATTGTTCACGAGGTGAAGTAATAAATTACAAAGAAGCGTGTAGGTAATATTAAATTAGATTTATGAGCTGTCTGATCCATTCGCCTGCTGTTCCACCCTCAGCTAATAAGCACAACCTTTGCCGATGGTTTTCTTATTGAGAATTAAACTGCAGAGGTCTTGATGTGTTCAGCTGGAGGGTCTTCATTCT
>CAEGAF010011620.1:0-25401 GCA_903067075.1 Micropoecilia bifurca
AGTCTGTTAAAGATAGTATTATTGATAGCAGTTCAATTTGCACAATGCCTGTTTTGTTTAGTTTTCTTCTTGGAAAAGTTATTAAAAACAAGTTTTTGTCTAAATTAAGGTGAATTAATGGTTCCTTTTTCCACATAATGTAACTGTAGTCTTTATAATAAAAAAAATTAATAATTATATGATCGGTATCGGGGATCGGAATCGGCGATCGGCCCTCAGGGGTGATCGGTAGGAAAAAACCTGATCGGCACATCCCTAATACAGATAGTTGATTGTGTTATAAAATGGCACTATGCTTCTAGAAAATGAATAGTACTGTTCTTTTAAAGGTCTTTAATACAAGTTACATATGAGTAGCATAAAACAATGTGGGGTGTTTTTTTCTTCTGAGGAAGAATAACTGTAAAATAGGGTTGTTCTAATTTAGAACAAAGTTATCACATAGTGGACATTGTAAGCTCCCTTTAGCATGTTATATTGGCAATTAGAGTTTAGCATAACTGAAAAAAATCAGTCTTTTTGTACATATGTTTTATTAATATCTGAGGATGTGCACTTCTGTTTCACAGAGATCCAATTGAGATAGATCTGCTAACACTTATTAGCCAGCTTTATGGCAGCATGTAGTTCTCTTTATGACAGCAAATGTTCCCTATGGTGTGCATTTTTCTCATCTTATGTTTACAAATGCAGCTTTTTAAAATATATGATAATAACCTGCATAGATATCTTAAAGCAAAATACAGGGGTGCCTTAAATTCTCCTTTTAGAGTTCTTTCTTTTCTACTTTAAGTTTAGGATGAATTATTCAGTTAATATTTTCTTGACAGCTTATAAAGAGTGTCTGTATGTAACAACTGGGCCACTAGAGGGTGCTGTTTTACTATACATTATTCTCTACAACGTAAATGCACTTATTGCAGCTTGGGTGTTGCAGCTTAACTGTGAGGCAAAAATATATAGAAAATAACTTGAATGTAATAATTTGTTCTGCTGGTACACAATATCAAGAATGAAAGAAATCAGCAATGAGTTTAGATATCTGTGCACAAAAGGCATTATCCTGATTTACAAAGAGAGAAAATGTGCACAAGTGAAAACATTGAATATGTATGCCAATCTTCAAAGTAGTAGCTTTTTCCAAATATTCATCCCTTTGTTAAAGCGTGCAATGCTTTAACACAAGTATTAAAATGATGAGATTTTTGTTTTTCTTTACAGCCATGTGACCCAGACATCTTCCAATGGGGTGGGCGATATGGACTTAAAGTTTTAACATAATATTTTATAGCACTTTTGGGATAATGATAAAATAAACTATTCTTTTTTTCTGTAACTTCAAGTGATTGAATGGCATAGTAATCATAGCTACACAATACAAATAGTGCTCTGAAAAAAGTTGTAATACGCTTCTTTTGGACACCAGTCACATAAAGAATCTGCTCACAGTATCTGCATTTAATCATATTTTCACATTTATTGCCACTTTCTTGCTGAAAAATGGAAGAAATTATAAACTTAACAATCCGAACAACACAGACAGTTTTGGGGGGTATTTTAAACATTGTTGAATAAAATTTATTGTATGAACAATATATTTCAGATATTATCATAAGAGGTGTATCACGTGATAAACGATGATAAATGATATGATAAATGGCCACTGCTACCTTCCAGTAATTGAGTCAACATATTGTGGTGTCAAACATCAGGCCGTCTGGCTAACAGCTGAAGGCTGGGCTACATCTGGTCACACTAGCAAGGAAACAATTTTGTAAAGACGAAAAAGGCAGAATTTGTCCATGATGATGTATGAGATCCAAAATGAGTTAGACCTCAACGTATTATTTGTTTTGTTTGGATGCATAACTTCATAGTGTAACGTCTGGTAGTTACACTGTATACCTTTGAATCATACCTCTGTTTGATCCAACGCACCATGGTTGATCCTGGAAGAGCCCAAAGGAGTCCATCTCTTGAATCCATTGATAACGCAGTAGGCAGAGATAAGTGAAGCCACTCATCCCTTAGTTCAATCGATTCCTCTCTAGCTGAGTCAGGGGAGAACTATGAGTGAAATCAGACACACTTCTGCCCAGTATGGACGGACTGCAACTTTCAAGTGCTGTTTAATTGAAGTGACTGGGCTTTTACTAACTGGTTTGTCAAAAGGAGACGTTTCCTTTCTGTAAGCCTAATTAGACTAAGAAGCCTAGTTTATGCGAGCGTTTTTCGTTGCGTCTGTCATCGAGTGTGTGAGCAATCTCACAGGTGTGTGCCTTAATTCACCCCAGTCCGCTGTCGTCACGCTTTGTTAAGACACTATGATTGCCGTAATTGTGGGGAGCGCTTGCTAGGTTCGGATAAGACTGGGCACGGCTGAAAACGCTCCAGATTTCGGCTGCTGGTGTGTGATAATTGCAATGTTTGTGCATCGAAGAGCCCGCAGCCGCGACTCTCACTCGCGCTGCAGGCACACTGCCTCTTGATCTGTTAGAAGCGGTGAGGTACCTGGAGATAATCGCCTGAGATAATAGACTTTTTATTGATTCATCTCCCACAATCTGATCATCCTCTGTGGAGCATAAACTCTTGTAATTAGAGTAAATCAGCCAGCAGACTGTAAAAGATGGACATTTACTGCCAGTAGATCCAAAATCAGGGGCAATAGGCGCTGGTGTGAGGGGAGCTAATGGTCATTGGAGCAGCTGGAGCGGAGAAAATGGCAACTGGCTCGTATTCTGAAATGACGCAGCTCTTGTTGTTTTGGTGATTTTGATCAGTGAGCGTAATAACTCTGAAAGTGGTACACCAGTCAGATTCAGGCTAAATGAAGCTGAGAAGACATTGGTCTTCAGATTACATTTAAAAAGGACAGCAAAACAAGCCGATTCATTGTCATTTCCTCCCAGTGTCTGGAAGGTTCAGTTTTTATTCATCAGCGATAGATTTATGTTCAGAGATGGTGTGTGTACACATAGGTTTTCATCTGGAAAACTGGAAACACAGAGTGCAGGGACCCAAAGATAAGACAATCCCATATTCAATTAAAGAGAACCAGTATCAGACAGAAGATAACCTGTGCCTAGTACTCCATTGGGAGTCCCATTGAAAAGGGCATGGCTTTAACTGGTTCTTCCTCAGCTTGCTAGACCCAAACAAAACATTAACTGGCTGGAGTGAGACTAGACAATAGAGAAGGAACTGGGCAAACTGTGGAAACTGTCAGCATCATGGTTTATTGATGATACTATTGGTTTTCCGACCATAAATTGATTAATGACTTCCGGTATGTGTCAAAAATATCTGCACCTAATAACGTTTTTCAGTAACAACACTGGAAACTATGTCCTGTGTAGCTTTTAAAGTTGGGTCTTTCATCTTTCTAGCATTAATGTGTCTTTAATGTGAGGTTAGTGTTAACTATCTGGGTGATGAGCCGTTTCAATTTACAGCACGCAAATTGATGTTGCTAAATGATGCCTCCAATATATCCTCCGTTCTCTTCCGGCCCTCAAATATTTATTCTCATTGGCACCAAATGGTCAAATTAAAAAGTCATTAAAGGAAAAGAGACGTTTAGCAAAATAATCCCAAACGCACCGCGGGAGAACCAAACCCAACCCGGGTTGACTCGAGCGGCGGCCTCTCTCTCGCTGCAGGTACTCGGAGCGCAGCAACACCAAGTGTGTGGGAATCACCATAGAGACGCGGCCGGACTACTGCCTGAAGCGCCACCTCAGCGACATGCTGAGCTACGGCTGCACCCGGCTGGAGATCGGCGTGCAGAGTGTTTACGAAGACGTGGCCAGAGACACCAACAGGTTAGTATGTCTGCCAGGGAAAACAGAATATTATGTTTTTATTTGGTCAAATACTCACAGTCCCGTCTCTACATTTGACCTCTTGCATATTTTTTTTCCAGAGGCCACACAGTGCGAGCTGTGTGCGAGTCTTTCCAGCTGGCAAAGGATGCTGGGTTTAAGGTTGTTGCACACATGATGCCAGATCTGCCCAATGTTGGCATGGAGAGGGACGTGGAGCAGTTTATAGTAAGCACCCATTCATTTTAAAGGGGCGGTTATATGTAACAGCAACATTTTTGAGCTTTATATCATGTTATAATGTTATTCCCTCATCAGAAAACATACCTGGAGTGTTGCCTTGATTCTTTAATTGCATGTTTGAGAAATCCTTTAACCTCCATGGCAACCATTCAGCTGTGCAAAAGGCCTGGATGGACCTAGCTCCACCTTCGAGGACAATACTCCTCCTGAGAGCTGCAGTTTCCATGCTCCAGGCTTTTTAGCCCCAAAAAAAGATTTTCCAGGAAGGCGCTATGTTTAGCTCCATGTATCTTCACATGAATTCTTTTTCAAGATACATGCCATACAGTATGAAGCTGCCACTACTGTGTTTCACAGAGAGGTGGTGTATTCATATCGATTTGACTGTAGTTGGCTTAAACGTTTAAAATTCAAAACTGTCAATCAAAACAGTGCATGAGACTTGTGTTTTTGATTCAACGTGGTCAATTAGAGCAAAAGATTTTATTTGAAGCATGGCTGCTTTTCCATAAATGAATGTGTTGGATGTCCTTTCAAACTACAAAAGTCAGATTTAATACTGGAGGCATTCTTGCAGTTTTGGCATCAACCACCTAACAAGGACATAAAGGAGAGCAGACCTATTAAACTCTACTGCTTTTTAAAACATAGTTTTCACCATATGGCATACATAACACGTACGCAAGTAATCAAAAAACTTTTTTCTAGCATTAATTTTCATAACTGTGCTACTATACTACTTTTTATGTATTTAACTATTTATTGTGTTTTACAATTATGTCTTGATTGAAGAAGATTACTCTATGACTATGTATAACTTAATGTGATTTTATGTGTGGATGAAGGTTTTTTTCTGGAGGGCAGTGGCCCCTCTTGACCCCACCCCTAGTGGGCGCCACTGTTTAGGAAGGTTGATTTTGAGCATTATGAAGAAACTTTGTGTTGATTTTAATTTGTGTACATTAGTGGTGGGACTTGATTCAACTTAATTGTAGGATATATAACTGATCTTAATTTTTATCGAGAAACATATTGACAAAATGTGCAACATTCTCAATTTAGAAATTGTTATTGCTGATAAATTATTGAAAAAAAAAAACACATGAGCTCAACAATTTTATTTCATTTTTAATCCGTTATCTTGAGAAACATGTTTTGCAGACACTGACATTAGCGATGCTGCAGCAGCATGTTTAGCTTTGAGATGCTATTTTTGGTTAACTCTGGTTTTTTTGGCACAACTTGCACACAACAAAATTACAAAAAAAATAGCAGGAAAGCTCCGCATCAAGTAGATCATTAAGTTTATTGTTTGTGACATTCGTAATCATACCTCGTTCCTTTAGTCGGCATCCGCGTGCGTCACCGTTACTCGGCTCACAGCGGTGTGGCAACAAGTGATTTCTACATGTGGCATCTGAAAATAGCAGAGCCAAAAGCTGCGAGAGCGGCATCACAGGCCGAACCGCGACGCAATGCGACGCGACGCAGCATCCCATCAGATGTCTCACCAGCAGGCTGGCTTCCTCTGCTCTGATTAGAGGCGGCTTCGATGTGAATGTGCAGAGTCAGGCAGGGCTCCCTCCCAGAACACCTGACTGTAGGATGTAAATGAATGCTGGCTTTCTAGCCGCAGCCACTTCCGCATCATTTGTTTGTTTTCACACAAAAAAATCAAGTAATTAAAAGTAGAATTAGTGGAAAATAGTGTTTGTTTTTTTGTAAATGGTACTGGTGAGATTTTAGACTCAAAATGTCAGTCATTTTCTCATTTGAATATGTTTTATGTTAATTAAGCAGATTTCTATCATAAATAGTTGTGACTCCAACTGGTAGGAATCAGGAGGTAACACACTCCTGAAGTTTGAAAGTTGAGTTTTTCATGTTTAATTAACGACTAATTTAAGAAACATTAAAGGAAAACTAAATTTCAGTCTAGAAACGTGACAGACTTTGTCAATGTGCTTGAATCTCTATTGTTTATTGAACAACCATGGTCAAAAAGTATGTTAGTAACACACATCAGATGATTTTTATTTTTATTTATTGTACGTCTAATGGCTTAACATCAAAACGAAACTGATTTTCATGGAGATCTTAAACAGATCAGTGTGAAAAGGGTTTAAATGGATTTAAAAATCTGAAATTAGTGCAGTATACCTTTCAGATGTTCAGTATTTTTACTGTATTTTTCTGCTTTTGATGGCAGCAGATCAGAAAGTTCACAGAGTATTTGAAAGGAAATCTCTGATGATCCCAGATATTGAGTAATCTGTCCAGCTGCAGGAAAAAA
This sequence comes from Micropoecilia bifurca, assembly GCA_903067075.1. Classification (NCBI taxonomy): domain Eukaryota; kingdom Metazoa; phylum Chordata; class Actinopteri; order Cyprinodontiformes; family Poeciliidae; genus Micropoecilia; species Micropoecilia bifurca. The sequence goes on from CAEGAF010011620.1 coordinate 6,361, forward strand.
ACAAAACTTCCCACAAAAAATCTGCCTGTTGACAGCAACAACAAGGTTTTATTGAAAAAGCTGTGTAATGGATTAGCTCTGTTGTTCTGGCAAAGACACAGTTTAATTTTAATTTCCGAATGACCTTTTAATTCTATAGACAGAAAGCATCAACAAATGCATCACTAACATAGAGACCTTGAATGTGTTGTACTTAATGCAGCAGTTTAAATATATTTATATACAAAATACTTTGTTCAAGCAAGGATTATGTCAGACTAGTGTTTTCTTCTCTGTTGCCAATTTATTTGAGCATTGATTAGAAGTTCAGTTCTCACATACAGGCTCAGTTCCAGCAGGGAAATGTCAAAGATCTCACATTGAGAAAATGTTTTTTACAGTGGCAGGTTAAGAAAATCAAAGCCCTCTTTTCTCCCATATTGGAGCTAGAATACCAATAATTCTCGTGGTATTTCTAGGGCTAAAGTTTGGTTTATAGTTAAAATATTGCGTGTTCCTCAGTAGCCAAGGGTCCAGACCCTCGGTACGAAGCAAACCATAGAAAAAGTGCCTGGTTTTTACCAGACTACACTGATGAATGTTCCAAGCAGTGGTGCAAAAAGTGGGTATGCACCATAGGCAACGCATAGGGGCTCCATGCTAACGGGGGCGCCAAAACGACGGCAGAATAATTATCTCTAGTTTTTTCTGCATTAAAAATCCACTAGGGGTACTAGAATGTGTCTGTACACAATTTAGAAAGTATTTTGCATCTTCTATGCTAAATATAAAAACCACACTGCTAGCTCGGCTCGTGTGCTCAACCTGAACCTGTAGAAACACGATTCTAATCCAGCCTTTAGCCAGGTCGTTGTGTTTGGCATGTTATTCAAATTGATTTATGGGAATTATTTCATTAGTTTGCACAAAAGTTTTACTGTATAGGAAAACATTTTCAGTGTCTCTAGAAAGGAGCAGTCAGCTAACTTAATCTGGAATCATTTTTATCCATCTGATTAGCCGACTGATTGCCGTTACCCCCCTACATCCCCACACTGGTGCATATCAGCCTTTCATCTCAATGCTATAGGACAATAATCCTCCCACACGGCCTCCTAATGCATTTGAAGACTTAAATACCAGGAGCCTATAGCAAAAAGAAACAAATTAGTTTGTGAATTCCAGACTTGTTCATGCAGGATCCATATCAGCTTATTGTAGCGTCTCCAGCCCACTTCCTTAATGAGGTTACGAAAAAGTTTGTGCCTTCTCTCATATTTCTTGGATTACCTGTGTTTCGAAGTGTGTGTGTGTGTGTGTGTGTGTGTGTGTGTGTGTGTGTGTGTGTGTGTGTGTGTGTGTGTGTGTGTGTGTGTGAGTGTGTTGTGTGAACCTCTTGTGTCAGTCAGTGTGTGTATGATAGTAATGTGAGGGGCAGCTGTGGGTCGGCGTGTTGCAGGGAAGCAGATTAAGTGTCTTCATGACCCTCTTCCTTTCCTCTCCTGCAGCATTTCCTTCACCACTCGTCCTCAGGACTTATCTTCCTCCTCTAACTCTCTGTATTTCCTGTCTCCTCTCTGTTTGTAGAGTTTTTTTTCCTCCTCTCTCCCCCTCCCTTCCAGTCATAAGTTTTCCCTTCCACCTCGTTTCATCAATATCCCCACTCTCGTCCTTTTGTCCTCCTCCGATCACATTGCCTTTCTCTCTGCGGCTCTTCCCCTCTCTTTTCTTATCACACTGACACTTAGATTATACAAGTTGTGGGTGAGACTCCCACTTTTCTCCCCTTCACCATATCTAATCCTCCGTGGCACGCTGTCTGCCATCAGGAATGGGGAGAAATTCACGGCTCCGAAGCGATGTGGGATTTTTGAGTCTGTGTCGTAAAATTTCGCTCCCCGCCATTACACAAAGGGAGATGGGGGAGAGGGGAGACAGTGGTAGCTGACAGGTTGTCAAGGGAACCAAATTAGCCTGTGCGCTAAGATTTCCTGGTTCTTGCCACTGATGTCAAAATGATGCAGAGGAAAGGGGAAATAATAATGATTTAGAATAATTACTATATTTAGGTTATAAATTACACACAGGACAAATTTGAACACACACACAGTGTCAAAACACTGAGTTCAAATATTAGCAATTCAGGAATTCACATTTCCTTGTTTCTGCAATTTTAAGAGACAGTCTGGTTATTTTAAGGTGACGTTCCATAACGTCATCAGAAATAGTTTCCTTACCTGCTGTAGTCAGACATCTTATGGAAGGGAGGTTGGTAGAAGATGTTATGAAAAGATAACATCTGGTCAAACAGATGCTTTTTTGTCATGGTTTATTTTAGCAAATTTTAGCATTTGGAACTGATACCTTGCTTTCAGAACAATGCATTTGATACAATTAAGATGTTTACTTATTCAAATTCAAGAGCTAAATGAATGGTTTTCTTCTGGAAATCACCATGAATTCTTTACGGGCAACATTTTCTGGTAACTCATAAATCTTTGCATTTAAAAGACATCAACATCGGGGTGTGCCGTGGTGGCGCAAGGGGATAAGGCACACCCCACGTACCGCGGCTGTCGCCGGCCCAACTCCCGACCGTGCGTCATTTACCGCATGTCTTCCCCCTCTCTCAATGCCCACCCTCCTGTCTGCCTACCTTCAAAAATGAGGCCACTAGAGCCGACAAAAATACTCCATAAAAAGAATATACAAAAAAAAAAAGAGACATCAACGTCACATTTCGTCAGTTGTAGCTAAGCATCGACAGTCTCAAAATGTGCACGCTAAATATGCAAAGCCTGCTTTTTTTGCCATAATGTAATAGAATTTGTGGTGGGACTTGATTAATATTCGAAATGTAATTCATTAATTGTAGTTAATCACATTTCAATCTAAAACTACCTACAAACTCAAGAACAGCAACATTTTCAATTCAAAACCCTTTTCTGCTTTCAAATGATTGAATAAATAGACATATGACAAATTATAACTCAATGACAAAAATATTTATTGTTTTTAATCTGTTATTTACATTATCCAACCATCAGACTGGTGCAGTGTGCTTTTCTACCCACTAGTTTCAGGAAACCATTCATGGAGCTTCTATGAACAAATCCTTCTTTAGAAATGTGGACTGTTGATGCTGACATTAGCGTTGGGGACGTTAGCATTGCTAATGTGTTTAGCATTGAGATGCTATTTTAGGCTTGAAAAGCTTCACTGATAGGCTAACTTATTTTAGCACAACTTAAACTCAACAATCCTACCATCAGATTGTTTTTTGAAGCAAAATTTAACCAAGAGAAGTGACTTTATCTTCCATTGCTGTTATTTGGATGTTGCTTGTGCACTGGATTTACGGGTGTACCGGAAATGCACAAAATACAAAGATTCCCCTGGGAATCTTTTGTATTCAATGTACCAACCAATGTAATTAATCCAAATTAGTTTATTAGTCCCAACCCTGAATACAAATTTCCACTCCACCAAAAGCTTCAAGTTTTCTGTTTTCCTTTGGACTGTTTCAATAATTTTTTCCACTTATTTAACGCTCCTATTAATTTTATCGTCTTGATAAACACGTAAGCTCTTCCACATGTTTGAATTTACATTTCAGATTATTGTATCACCTCCTCATTTTCTCCTCTTGGTCTCTCAACAAGCCCTTCCTTGAAACGAGCCAACCATAACCAATAGCATCAAAATCCACTTAAAATGCTGCAGACGACATGGAGTAGAGATGTGTTCCCTCGACACTGAGGAAGATCTGGGCCGTTAATTTTCATCAGATGTTCCCCCCGCCATCCTGCACCGTGTAGACCGCAGCTCATATTAAAAGGATTAGGCAGAAACAAATAATACATACACATATTTTAAAATAAAAAAAACCCATCAAAGCCGCTGTTTGTTAGCAGTGTCTAATTTCATTTTAATGGGAAGTAAATGTTGCCTTCATGATGTAAACATCAGCTGAGATTACTAGAGAGCTATTTGTATGCTTCCAACAAAGCGTTTCTCGTCATTTTGGACCCGATTCACCCGGACGGTTTTGGCCTTTACACAATATTCTGTGAACACCTATTATTGTGCCCGTTGCTTTTTAACACTTTGCTAGCCTACACCAAAAACGTAACGGTATTCGGAGGGCGAAGGAACAAACGCAAAAGGAAAAATAAATAAAAAACCAAGAAAAGAATAAAAAGTAACATCTGACCACTAATATTATGACTATAAAGGGAATATAGACAGTCACAGAATATGACAGGTTTTATCAGATACTGTGACCAAAATGTAAATTACAGAAAAAATAATAAATTCTTGAGTAGTAGAGTTCAGTATTTAACTTTTCGTTCTTCGGCTTTGCATTTACTTTTCCTTTTGCATCCCAAGCCCGTTCCAAAGCTTGCGTTTTCTGGCGTAGTATAGTGTAAAAATGCAACAGTGCCTCCTACGGTCACAATAATGGTGGTCACAGAACATGGTGTAACACCGTTCACAGTGGTGGTCACCTACTATGATGGCAACACCGGCTCGGACAGACAGGTGTCCACCACGTCCTGCAGACGGCAGCAGCAGGAGAATCCTGCATCCTCCTCGTGTCCCGATAATGGCTTTCGATCGCCCCTTGCCAACCCGAGGCCTTCCTCTCTTTCTTATCTGGACGCCCAGGTCCGGCCTCTGTAACGCTGCTTCTCTCTCCTGGCAGACAGGAGGCACAATTGAAAACGGCAGCAGGTGCAGGATCTTGAGAACAGTCCCTATGGATGGGTTGTTATTCGTCTGATTAGCTGCCTCTCCTCCCTGTGGGTTCACTGCAGGCCCCTGTGGAACACGTCTTCTTGTGATTAGCAGCAGAGACGATAAGGAGACGATAACGCAGCTTATTTCTGGTAACTTTCCTCGATTCCAGAATCCAGATCTTCACGGTCGTGATAGCTGGTGCAGAGGGGAGGAGGATGACTGGAAATCACAACGTATCCCCCCCTCCATTGGACAAAGCAGAGCTGCACTTATTAGCTGCTTTCACGTCAATGAACTTAATTGATCCGTTCCATGTAGAAAACAGATAAAATCATCTCATATTTTTAATCGTTTTCCACCCTTCCTCTTCTTAAACTAGATTGGCATCTAAAGTTAACTAGGTCATTGTTCACGGTTTGTTACAGAGCTGAGGTTATTTCTGATTTAGCTAATAAAACAGTAGCAGTTTTTCCATCAACTTTTTTTATGTGCATTTTGAAGCATTGCTTTGGAAAAGGTTAAAAAAACAGAAATATTCTCCCTTATAGCTACATTTTCATTGTAAATGTGTGCAAAACATTGTCGATGTGCTGCTTATATATAAAAAAAAAAATCACAATTGCAGTGTTTAAATAAAATAACAGATGCCAAAATCATACCTGGATAAATAAATTTGTTTAAGCTATCATCATTCAAAATCATTCATCCTCCTTCCACTTGTTCTTTGTTGTTTTGGCCAGTAGTAACATTGGGTTGATTCTCACTTTTGTTTTTGAATCGCAGTTTTGCAAAACACACTAATTTCAAGTCATCTGAAAAACCACATCATCCTATCACAAAAAAGAAATTATTGCTTTGAAATTAGTGTATTTTCATTAAGCACATTTAGGTTTATAATTCCATTTACATTATGAGATGAAAACACATTTGCCGAATAAGTTCAGACATAGCGAACATTTTAGTGTTTCATTCATTCGGCAGTATGCTTTTGTGTAGCCTGGTCGATTCCCTCCAAACCAGGAAACATGGCAAAATTCACATAACAATTGGATGGAAACATGTTGTGGCTACTGTTCTGAAATCTGGTTCTGAAATCAGGCGTCCTTATTTGTTGCAGGAGTTTTTTGAGAATCCGGCGTTCAGGCCCGATGGTCTGAAGCTCTACCCGACGCTGGTGATCCGAGGCACGGGTCTGTACGAGCTGTGGAAGACGGGCCGCTACAAGAGCTACTCGCCCAGTGCCCTGGTGGACCTGGTGGCCCGCATTCTGGCCCTGGTGCCGCCCTGGACACGGGTGTACCGCGTCCAGAGGTGAGGGAACTGGAAGATTGGAGCTACTGGACTCACATATATATGGCTTCAAAGTCATGTTATCAGTAAACCCCAAAAGCCTGAATGTAATCTATGAACACAGAAACATACCTGGCAGGTCAGGGAGGAAGTTTAGAGTGTGGCACAATTGCAAATGTGTCAAGACATTTTCACCTGTACCATCCTATTACAAGGTTTCTACAGGTTTCACCAAATCAAATTTAAGACATTTTAATACCACAATGAATTAAATGTAAGACCTGTATCGTGACAGAAATGTACGAACGTCGATAGGTTTGCACTTAACCCATGATGGATGAAAAAAAGCTAGCTAACCAGCCAGGATGTATCAGCAGCAAGAAAATAAATAGAACGCACCAGATTGAATAATCTTGTGAAGGCAAAATTCAAGACCTGTGATTAACGTATTGGAGGCCAGCTTCCTTTAAAAAAAAAAGATTCTAAGACTATTTAAGACAACCTATTCAATCAAATCCAGCGTGCCACAGCTTTTTCTGTAGCCCATTAGACTCTAGAGAATCTTCAGATAACAGTTGTGTGTTTTAAATATTTTATGAATCGAATCTAAGCAATTTTTCATCTGTACATTTCAAATAACATCAATGTGAAAAGATGTTCAATATTTAATTTTAAAATGAGTGCTTTTCAAATACACAATGGTTATTTTTTTATTGTTCTTAAGTTTGTTTAGCTGGTTTTATCGATATATTCTGCCACATCTGGCTCTTTTAAGTACATTCATGATCTTTATATGGCCCAGAGGGACAGATTTTTACACCCTTGGTAGCAATTAAAGTAATGTGCTAGAATGGTCTAGTCAAAGTACAGCCCTTCTAATTGAGGGTCTTTGTCATTAAAGTACAAGACACACTTTCAGAGTGTATTGTTCTTGTTTTGCCAATCATGTGAAATACTATAAGGTTGGTGGTTAAGTGACAAAATGGGGGAAAGCTCCAGTTTAGTAAGTCACTGAAACAGTAACAGATGTGGTACTAATGGTTTCTGCTCTGCCCCTTCAGGGACATCCCCATGCCACTGGTGAGCTCCGGCGTGGAGCACGGCAACCTGAGGGAGCTGGCTCTGGCTCGGATGAAGGACATGGGCACTGAGGTGAGATGGGAAGGAGCCTTAAAAATCGCAGGTCGGCTTATTTTTGAGCTAACGGGCTTTTCCAGCCTGGCGGCGAACCATTGAAGGGGCCGGCAGCCGTCACCGGCAGATAACAGGAGTCACTTTCATTCATGGCAGGGCGAGATGACAGATCCAGAAAGACTCTCTGGTACAGCTGAGCGCAGGAGGATCCCCTGCCCTCTCTCCATCCCTCCTTCATGTCTAAGTGGGAAATAGATTACAGCTTTGGTGACAGGAGGCAGGAAACCCCTCAGCTTTCATCAGACGCGCTCAACAAAATCCACCCTTAGATAAAAGCCACAGAGCTGGGAACGCTTCTGTTGAAAACAGGAAAAGTTAAATAAATAAATAATAAAAAACATAACTACAAGTTCTCAGCTTTCTTCACTTTGTACTTCAGCATCTACCCCCCATTTGTCTTTTTTCTGCCCAGGCTTCATTTGAATACAGAGTGGCAGGAAGGGTGTTGTGTTTGACGTCCCTGCGCCGCGTATCTCCACAAACCTGTTGTGATGCGGAGCGGAAATTATCCCCGAGTCTGACCTAGTTTCCGTCTGCCTCTTTCCTTACGTTTTAGCGTTTTCTGCCTTGCTTCAGGGCTTTTATGTGAGCGTATCTGTTGCCATCCAGGCAGCGAGGAAAGTTCTCCTCTCTGACTTAAAAATAAATCTACAAAGTTTCTTCGTTCCTGTGAAGACCAGGCTCTCTAGAAAGTGACCGTGAATCAAGACGGCTTGATTCATGGTCTGGTTGGAGACTCTTCACTTGGTTCAGACTGTAGAGAGCGCCGCTAAATATGTCATTTTCTTTATATTTATGTCATTACAGGTCTTAAAATTCATTTATAATGATCTTAAGACAACTAGTTGTCATGGCAACAGGAAATATTGACCGACACTTGTTAGTTTGACCAATAATACTCCTTTTTCAACACAGCAGGGGCTATAAGCCTATGACTTCAGTCTGAGACACTGAAGTTTTGTTTTTAATGACTAATTCTGTGGAAATACATAAACATACAGCAGTGGAGAACATGAGGAGAGGGAACAAAACTGCTGTGTAAGCAGTCTTTTTTAAAATCAGAGTATGAATATAAATGTCTAGCTACTTACGGTTCTTAACAGTAGATAAGCTGCTACGCTAACAGCAAACAGCACCAAAAACATCCAGAGGTCAGGATACAGCTAGTAAAAACTTAGCTTGCTAACCACGAAGCACTAATCATAAACATTCGTTCAGCTAATGCTGAAGCACTACACTAACACAGTTTTTAGCAGAAGCTAACGCTAAAGCTCTAAAATTCAACCATATTAATACCCAGCGAGTGTCAGTGTGTTACATCGCCCTCAGTTGAACTCTATTCAACTGAAAGTTTACAAAAAATACAAATAAATTAGCACTTTGAATTTATTTTTCCAGATAAAGACATTTATTAAGCACGCTAAATGTTTTTAAAGTTAGCAAAAACGCTAAAGAGCTGAACCAAAAATTATCTCTGCCGTTAGCAGAAGTGAGTCCACCACTGGCTCAGGATAATCAAGTTTCAGGACAGCATAATGATGTACTTGGAAGGAAAATAAATATTTAATAAACCAAAACAATCCATTTTGTTACCCAGAGATGTGATGTTCTTTTCAGTGCCGAGACGTACGGACCCGAGAAGTTGGCATTCAGGAAATCCACCACAAAGTCAGGCCTTACCAGGTAAAACTCCCACAGACCAAAAACATTTGTCCAAACATCTGGACCAGCCGTTTCCTCACTCCGCTCTCTGCCTGCAGGTGGAGCTGGTCAGGAGGGACTACGTGGCCAATGGCGGCTGGGAGACCTTCCTGTCTTACGAAGACCCGGAGCAGGACATTTTGATCGGTCTCCTGCGCCTGCGCCGCTGCTCCCCACAGTCCTTCCGACCCGAGCTAAAAGGAGGCGTGTCCATTGTCCGCGAGCTGCACGTCTACGGCAGCGTGGTCCCAGTGAGCAGCCGCGACCCCAGCAAGTTCCAGCACCAGGTGAAAGAGTTACATCACGTCCTCAGCTCTCTGCAGAGCTCGTCTGCAAAGCCAATTAAAAAGACGAGCCTCCTTGTGGTGTTTTAATGATCCTGCAGGGCTTTGGCATGATGCTGATGGAGGAGGCTGAGAGAATAGCCAGAGGGGAACACGGCTCGCGCAAACTGGCTGTCATCTCAGGTAACAAGCTGAACGTTTACGAGCTCACATGCAGTCAGAATCGGCATGAATGTCACACTCATTTTGGATTTATAATGATTGAGCCTTTTCATTCTTCATACCTGAAACAAAGTCATTTTTAACAACAAGAAGTTTATTTATTTATATAGAGGCGTACATTTCTCTATTTTATGCATAAATAGCTGATACTGTGATTGTCTGAATGTGTTGTTTTATTTTATTTTTAGTGAACCGAAGGAGAGTCCTCCACCACTAACTGTGGGAGTAGTTCAAACATTCACTTTTTTTGGGGGGGAAAGGGGGGAAGGTGGGGAAATAAATAAAATATTTGTCCAAAATGGGAACGTCTGAGGTCCAGAGATAAAACAGTCCTACTAACTCACCACTCTTAACATGTTCTGGGTTAAAAAAAAACCCTGACATATAAATAAGGTCAACAAAAAGTGCAATTTAACAAATTAAATACTTAGTTACTTGTAACATTCCAAAAGTCCACCTGAACATCCTATTAATAATCAAGTTTTACATTAATCACAAATTAGCATGTTCGGTTATCATTACCCATATTATGAACATCAAGTCTTTCATTTAAAATACATTCAATACTCTGTTATAATAAATGAAAAATAAATCTGGGCTTTTCACCAACAATGCCAAAAGCATTAGCATTTCTAAAGAAGTCAAAATTAAACAGGAAAATAAATAATTGGGTTGACGGTAGTTTAGCTGAATTGGTCAGGACCCTGAAGACATTGACCAAATAACGGTTATTTCAGGATGGAACATCAGTCACGATAACCGGCTCAAAAATAACCAAACTCCACAGTGGAGTTCTGTTCTGCTAAGGCTGAAGTGGTGAAATATGCAAAACCAGACCTAAAAGCAGACGCTAGCTAAAATTGACCACCCTCAACAAAATAATCCAAACAACCCGAATGTCAAGTAAAATTTTTATTGATTTTTCTGATGCTAAAAGCTGATGTAAACAGCTCCGCTCCAGCCATGCAGAGTCAGCACTGTTATAACAGCGCCCCTCGGTGGCTGGAGGAATGAATGGGTTGGTGAAGTTGACTAAATATCCGCAGTTATCCTCTTTGTTTTGTTTTTTTTTTGTTTTGCTTTTAGCTGTGAGAACATCACCTTCCTCTCACCGTCTTCTTCTGCAGGTGTAGGAACTAGAAACTACTACAGGAAGATGGGCTACGAGCTGGAGGGGTCGTACATGGTGAAGCAGCTCTACCCTGCACAACTGGACTGACCGGATGTTTTCCCTTATCTGGATGGTGCAAACAGAGCCACAGACGCATACAAATTATTATGATTTTTCTTTTGTTTTTTTAATCAAAACAATAGTCCTGGGAAACAATTTCTGCCATGTTTGCGGAGAAACTCTTCCAGCAGCACGGAAAGGAGATAATGCTGAGGTTGTTTCCACAGGCCATTCATCTGCCATTATCTGAAACTGCTGCATTCGCTCTGCTTTATTTAGATAAGGAGTCGTGTGAGAGGACACGGGGGGGAGAAAGTACAGCTATTTGGGGGGAAAGGAACCAGCCTGGTCTGGTTGGAGACTCTTCACTCCAGATGGTGGCACTAACGCCTGGTGTTTCAACTTTTGGAGACCCCGACATGCCTTTAATGTAAAACAACAAACCTACAGAGGGGAGTTCTGAATTCTGTTACGTGTTTGTCTGGGATTAACGTCACAGTTCGAGTTAATCGTGTTTCTGTTGCAATCATGTGAAAGGGAAACGGTTGGCTGCCGGGGGAAGGATGGGAAATCCTCACCGGCCAGCGGTTGTGTAATTGAACAATTTCAAATTATGGGGCAGGAAATTAGTCTTAGTGTTACATAAATTGCTTTTTAAAGCCCTCTCCATAATCCGGTTTGTTTTGTGCTTTTTTGTTGTTTGTTTCATCATGCATTCTGGAAACATCCTAAGGAAACACTTTAAGGAATAAAGTCTTTTACAGGTAAACTAAATTCTTTTAAAAATATAATTGGCCTAATAAATACATTATTCACATATCTTAAATGTTAAGACAGATCTTTTTAATCTAGAATATTCTATATAGTTGAAAAAAAATCCTCAAAACTTTTCTGTCAGGTAAAAGTTTTGAGTCGCGTGCAGATGTGGCTACCTATGCTAATATGGTCTTGCTACATAGCAAGGATATGTATCTTGGCTAGCAAGGGTACAACCTGGCTAGCTTTTTTGCATCTGTGATGGGTAAGTGAAAATTTATTGCCAGTAGGCTGGACAACAGTTGTCTTAGCCATTAGCTCACTTCTATGTATGAGGCTGAGTGTATTCTGCCTAAAAAAGCTAAATATGCCATTTTCTTCTTTTAAATTTAAGTTGTGGCACAGGTCTTAAATTTATTTCAAATTTAATTCACTGTGTTTTTAGATGTTGGGCAGTTTCAGCTATCAGTAAGTAACTACCTATCTTGAGAGCTTTTTTGCCTGTCATGGGTAAGTTAAAATTTGCCAGTTGTCTGGAAAACATTGGCTCACTTCAGTCTGTCGACAAAAACTTGGCACTACGTGGGTTCAGACTGTAGAGAGCACCGCTAAATATGTCATTTTCTTTATATTTATGTCATTACAGCTCTTAAAATTCATTTGTAATGATCTTAAGAATGTCTTAAAAAGTCTTACATTTGAGTCAGTGAAACCAGCAGAAACCCTGTCTGTCATATATGTTCCGTAATGTTATGGGTGCCTGGCCTCTCCCAGACCCCCGTTTACGGCCCTGTGCGCCTGTTTACTGGCTCATTTGACCCTGACCTTTCCAATTACGTCTCCATCAGCCACCTGTCTGTTGAGCGCTGACTGAAGGCTGTTCAACTGTTACCGGAAAGGGTTTGTCATCTGAAAAATAGCCGGCAATAAAGGGCGAAAAGCCTCGTATAGATTCCGGCTCGGCGGGGTGACTGAAGCCGAACCGACACGCCTAATTTCCCCGACCGGACCGGACCGGACCGGACTGGACCGGACTGGACCGCGCTGCTACTGCCGCTGTCGGTGTTGAGTCCTGACGCGGTGAGGAACAGGCCGCCTTCGTGCTTCCTCTCCTCTCCCCTCCGGTATCAGCTGTGAAATCTGAACGTTCCCCCTCCGGCTCTGTGCCGAGATGATTTGGTCAGTTTGCTTTGATCGTCGTTGCAACGGGAGAACAAATGTGCGTGTGGCTCCTAAAACTCCGCCGACTGTTGTCCAGCCGAGCTGAAGGTTACAGGATTTATCTGCAGAGATCGCAGCGCTACGAGGAGGAAAAGCATCCGGCTCTGTTTGCACTAAATAGATTCCCCTTTAATATTGGCAGCACGCTGCTCTGCAGATAGATTCTATCTATGTAATTGTTCCTGCAGCCTGGTTGGTTGCTCACATTCTGCCGGTGTGAAATTCTGCTCATTTCAGTTGTTTAGTGCGGCTATCAGAAATCTCCAGTGGACACAGTTATGCAACCAGAAAAATATCTCCCTGTGTCAACAGTAGGTTTGTATTAAAATTAGATTAGAATTTCTAAACTGCTTCCACCTTTGTCCACCTGTATTGGATGAAGCTCAGGAAAATCTGTTGTAGTTATGCTCTGAGCCAATGGGACGTCACAGAAAAGATGGCAGTAGTTGGAGGAAAAAGTAGCTATTTTTTTCATAAATCATAAAGGGGACATGGCAAATATGTGAAATAGTTTTCTCTGGTCTAAATGTAACTATAGAAAACATTGTTTGGTGGAAACCAACACCCCAAAGTGAAACGTATAGTAGTGGCACCATGATGCTGCGGGGATGTTGTTGAATCGATCGATTTTAGAGGCTGCAAATAATCTGAGCAGGACGGTTTAGGTTTTTAGTATGTGTGGTACTTGTCCAGCCAATTTCACATCTTAAAGCTGCCGTATGCAACTTTTATAATCTGTTTATATATATATATATTTGCTAACCTATCACAATGTCAAGACGGCATGAGACAGATAATCTATTAAAAAAGGTTCCTCTGCCGCATCCATGTGGTCTTAATGCCATTTGCAGAAAAACATCGCCCCAACCAGAAACAACCAATGGAATAATTCAGAGCTTGGAGGGTGTTTGTGCTGCTAATCATGCTTGTGTGTGTGCTGCTCTCATTGTCCCCCTCACTCCATGACTACACTATAGCTAGTTCTCTACAGAACATGTCCTCGATGCTAAGGCTAGTTAGCATGGCTTCAGATAATGGCACATAAACAGTTGTCCTGTGAGGACAAGTTGTTTCTCCATCATAAGCACATTTAACAAGTACAATAACTTGTCCTTACTTGTGCTTCTGTTTGTCCAACCTAACTGAACTTGTTTTGCAGAGGGATGGACACCAAAAGGCCTGCAGCTCTGACTGCTGTTAAAAATGGCTGTTCAAAATATGGATGGAGGAAAATACAAACGTTTCAGCATAAAAAAAGGAATGAAAACCATTTATCATTTTCCTCTCTGTGTTAAAAGTCAGAGCTGATTCCTCCTGGTCCCATTTATCCAAGTCACAAAAACTGCCACAATTCATGAGTCAGTAACTACGTCAAATTACCATGGACATGAATAATTTACTAAACAATTATTTTACTGTTTTAATGAGATGTTAATGCTCCCTTGCTGCAGTGCATCAGGAATAACTTTACCTGTCAAAGTCAGAGGGCAGGGCTTCACTTTGCTCTTCAACAGTATTGGGTGGAAATAGACTTGCCCTGGATGCCAGCCAATCAGATCGTAGCATCTATGTTATGAGCCAAAGTGTTTTATGAAGGTGTAAATTATTTAATAGTGTCCCACAGCAGTAAATACATGGAATAATTCAGTGATTAATCATCTAAAATGTTCACAAATTTGACTAAATTATACATTTAAAAGATTAAATCAATATGGATGATTATATGTTGTTGAAACAACATGTGTAAAATACTGACCGGTCATAATGTCTCAACAGAAACCTGCTTAAATAAAAAAAAAAGATCAAACTTTGCTGAAAGTTTCTTCACCAGTGGAAAGTTTCTATATTGACGGTTCGCCGGACGAGTTTCTTGCTGTAATCTCTCTCACTGTCCAGACTGGCCAGCTGTAAATTGATGCCTTCCTAATGCAATTTCAATCGAGTAATGGGGCATAAGAGCCCTTGGCAAGTACAGATTAGTCAAATTAAGTTGGCGCGTCCTACAGACGTTCTCTTTAGCTCTGTATTCCCAGCTAATGGAATCTCTCCATGCAGCTCAGTGAAGATTTGACTTTTTTTTATGTGTTTGAGTTTGTAATGCTGAAATGTTGAGCTTTAAAAAAATACTACATTGTGGGTGTGCACTGTAAATAATACTAGCAGAGATAATATTAATCTTTATTTAAATTACATTTCATTTAAAAACACAAGTCGTTTCAGGCTTTGAAGAAAGAAAATAAAGGTTTACATTGAAGGACTGAGACTGATGACCCGTAATAAATGCTGTGGGTGTCGGGCCGATCGGATCAGGACCAATCCTGAACACGGGTTTTAATTTCCTGTTCGCAGCAGGACAGTTTATCAGTAACATCACTAAGCCTCTTGCTACTTGCTCTTTGACTTTTTATCACATACACAAAAATACTCACACGAGACAACTTTTAAAAAATCCTCATCACACAAACTCGCTAAACATTAAAGCAATATTTTAAAAAGCAAAACGATTAAATATGTATCTAGACCTAACACCTTAAAATTATTTTTTTTATTATATAGGGACACACCAGTCAGGCCTTGGATTGTACCAATTTAACTTTTGTATAAAAAAACAAAATTATTAAGAGCTCCAAATTGTATATATATATTTTTTATTAAAATTACTTCAAATCTCTTAAGACAGCAGAAATTGTGGTAGCTCAGAATGTAATGCATTTTTTTTAATATGGGGGGAAAAGCTACATAAATGTAAGTATTTCACCTGCCTACGGAAGGCCAGAAGTGCCAAAATCTAGTATATTTTTAAGTATAGTAAATGTGACTATTTAAATTACATGGAGAATAAGTTCATCAGATGAATTAATTATCTTAGATATGTCAAATTTATTTTTGAACGTTTATTTGAAATTAAGTGACCAACTAATTTGTCTGCATTTCAGCTGCTGTGCTAACGGGCGATATCGCTCTGAAACAGTGTCATCCAGCAACATGAACCCTGAATCATAGCTGCTGTAGAGATGTAGTCTAATTAATAATGACTCACTTTGGTTTTTAGACCAGGATTCATACTAACAATAAGCTTAGGTAAATTAGATCTCACCACCCAGGAATACTTTAGAGGTTAAACAATTCATAATCTACTTCAAAGTGAGTCTAAATTGTTTTGTTCTGAATTGTAGCACAAATATGTATTTATTTAATTACAAATGTATTTATAGTAGTGTTGCACTTCCGATCCACCAGAGGCAGTGAGGGAAGAAAGTTTTTTTTTTTAAGTTGCCAGGTTTACATCTATTGCAGACTGACAACGGTGCTTCTCTATTCTCTAAATTTTCTTAACTTTTCAAACTAAAGAAAAAAAAATCAGCAAAACATGCCCAGCTTATTTACATATATACTCTTTTACAAGTTAAAAATACAAATTTCATAAACATATTTAAGGAATGCTACACTGAAGTGCAATGGAAATATGACAGCAAAAACATTTTTTTTTTTAATTTCAGCTACTTTTTTTTAAATAGCAGGTGAAACAAAACTCATTAAGACCTTAAATGAAGCAGAGGACCAACATATCACTGAGTGTTTTAGTATCACGTCCCCTTAGCGTAGCCTTCAAGCTTTGTAGATCAGGCAGTACAGGAACAGCTGCAGTCGGAACGCGCCAGATTTGGTTTCGCCGAGCCGTTCCCGTCTCTAGGGTCCATCAGTGGGAGTCGTCTCTCAAAGCGGAGCGCACCCTGGCCTCCATCTGGCCCGCAGAGGGCCGAGCATCCGGGTTCAAGGCCAGCATGTCCAAAAGCAGGGCACACATGGATGGGCCGGGAGGGGGCGGCAGCGGCGGCGCCCTCTTAAACTTCATAGGGATGCACAGCTGGAGGTCGGCGTTCTCCCACAGAGCCTCACCCAGGGGCATCAGCCACCGGCCCTTACACACGTAGGCACCTGGAGGACAGCACATTATTCTTTTAGTCAACAGCTGAAGTCTGTGTTTTCAAGGCAAAGCCTCTATAGATATACATTTTTCAGAGAACTGCTGCCCTGGATTATGAGGAGTCTACGTTTTTTTGTCAGTTTAAATACACCCAGTACCTTAGCCAAAGTTCCCAAATAAATGGATGCTGCCAATGCATTGTTAAAGCAAAACAAAACAAATAAAAATCCCTCATATGAGCGATCATTAGCACTGAAGACTTAACCAAATTAAACTTAAAGTCTAAAATTAAGATTTAAAAGACTTTGGATGATTTTAAGCAGAAATGCTGTCTTGATTGTGTCGTTTCCAGACAAACCTCGTAAATTGATGAAAAAAACAAAACCCTGGCGATACATTTTAGATTTCCCAAGACTACAACCATAGTAACATAGAAAAAAAAACTGAAGTGTAACTAGAAAAAGTTGTTTATTTTTCTGAACTGTAATACTTTTGTGTTCAAAAAGAGCAGAGAAACATTTACCAAAGAGCCAAAAGTTGTTTCATTATATATAACATCAAAAGAAGAAATGTTTCTGGCAGCAGGGAGGCAGTTCTTTGTCAATATCCAATCATATTTGATCTTGTACTTACAAAAATCAATAGGATTCATTTTAAAGTTATGTCAATATGACTCAATCATATTTTACTGTGATCACATGTGACTTTACACAGCAGGTGTCTGTGAGATCTGGGTCACTTGTTTGGGAAAAGGCCAGCACTGGAACTCACACTGAACATTTTCCCATTTTGTCCCATTATAACAACAGATCAGTGTCATGAAGTTGAAGATGTGGAGAAGTTTAATGCAGAGTGAAGTTAGAGAATGAGCAACCAAGCTTTGTTTTTCATTTTAAGATATTTTTTAAAAAGTTTTTTTCCCCAATGGAACAAGAAAATAGCTGCTTTTCCATTTACAAATCATTTTTTATGAATTTGACACGTTTCCATTGAGCAAAAATATTTAGAAATTCCAGGTTTTTTTGCTACAAAAATGTTTGCACTAGGATGAGATGGGTTCTTTTGGTCATATCGAAATTAGAAAGCAGCAACTGAAATATTTTGTTCGCGTCGTACGAGTCACATGATCAACAACCGGATGTTACTACAAGAGGTAAAAAGACAAAGAAGTCAATGACAGGAAGTGGTCGGAGGATTGTGATGTGGTGAGTTTAACGATTTATCGCATGACCAAACTTATTCACATGCGATTGCAGTTACGTTTCGGATTTAATGGAAACAACGCTATCGCGAAATTGTGTTTCTCCAACATTAGCTGAATGTCAACAAAGCTTTGTGCACTTTTGTATTGGAAGCACAGCTAGTGGCCAAGAGATAAAACCCATAAAATAGAACTTCAATGGGTGTGAATTAAATTGTGTTAATCCACTAGAAGAACTTGAGCAAACTCCCTCTTCTTAATTTTTTTCCCTGAAAAAAATAAAAAAAATTGAAAGCAAAACAAACTTCTTGTTCTTAGCAGTAGATAAGACTAATAACTTGAATTGCTCATTTGTCATGGAGTTTGGAATTTGTCTGGACAACATTGATTAAATGACAAGAATCTGTAGATTAATGAAGATTAAAACAAGCGCCATTTGCATCGCCAAAACATATCCGTTTTGAAAATGAAGGTAGATTATCCATGACGTTAATTAAGAAGGCATCAACTGGTGCTTAATCACAAGGTTAGCACTCCTGAGCTGTACAGTTGTTCCAGTCTAAAACTGGGTTTTAATCACCAAAAATGAATCCAATGCCAGATGCCGAATGTGAAGTGTTCTGGTTCTCTGTGTAAAGTTACAGTTATTTAATTAATAACTGTAACTTTACACAGAGTTCTCTTAAGTTAATGACTGTAACTTAAGGGAACAAAAACCTGAAGTTGTGTTTAGGTTTTTAAGCAGATTCCACCCACTATTGTGTCGTCAAATAAATTGTGCATTTAGAGAAAGAATTAAGCTATGTTAATGGACTATTTTTTATATCACCATTAGAGTTTAAAAAAAAAAAAAAGAAAAAGAAAAAAAAGGCCATAAAAATGGTCACTCTTTCTGTGCTTGAAAGCCTATATTAGTGTTTCTGTGAGGCTAAAAATAAAACTGGACTTTTGTGCTGTTTAGAGTTTGAAGAGGAAAACCGTTTCATTTTCTTCATTTGAATCCAACTTATGCTTCAAATGATCACAAATCATAGCAATAAACACTAAAAGTATATATTTTTTAATGTTTTTAGGTATTTTTTCAACTCTATACATTAGTAGGCGTGTTGCGGCGTAAAATTGAAACAGGTCAAAATGCATCAACACGAGAAGTTAATACGACAAAAACATTGACGGAGTTTGGCTACATCGAGGCTCACGGCAGTAAAAAGACATGGAGGATCAGACAGCAGGTAAAGCAGCGCAGCTACAAACACTCACCGGATTAGCATGACGGGCAGAAAGCTAAACTAATAACCTGGAAAATGATTTAAGTCTTGGAGCTGCGATGTAAGACGCTGGTTCTGCTGTTGAA